>VDFB02133964.1:0-22528 GCA_007258455.2 Sequoia sempervirens | reverse complement strand
ACCTCCAATTTGAATAAATCAGCCAATGTTACTAAATCTAAAAATACATGTATGTTGCGGCACCATAGATTGGGCCATATTGGTGAAAAAGGTCGTAGGACCATTCTTAATAAGAAATTGGTTGACGGTATTCTTGATTATAATATTGGCAAAAATGATTTTTGTGAGCATTGTCTATTTGGAAAACAATCTAGATCTTCATTTCCTAATGGAACAAATAAAGCTAAAAGATTATTAGATATTATTCATTCAGATGTAATGGGCCCTGTGGATATTGACTCTATTAGAAAATCTAGACATTATATCACATTTATTGATGATGTCTCAAGATACACTTGGATTTATATTTTATGCATAACAATATAATGTGTTTAATAAGTTTAAAGAATTTAAGGCTTTAGTTGAGAAATAATCAGATCATAAGATAAAAGTGTTGAGATCAAATAATGGTGGTGAATATTGTTCTAAGGAATTTGATGATTATTGTAAGCATGCAGGAATTGTGAGACAAAAAACTACTCCATATACACCTCAACAAAATGGAGTAGCAAAAAGGATGAACCGAACCTTAATGGAAAGAGCTAGGAGTATGTTAAGTAGTGCTAAGCTAGATTGGTGCCTTTCGGCCAAGATTGTAAGTACTTCTTTTTATTTAATCAATAGATCTCCTAGTTCATCTATTGAAGATAAAACTCCTTATGAAATGTGGTTAGGTAGGAAACCTAGTGGTGCACATTTAAGAATCTTTGGCTATGAGGCTTTTGTTCATGTGTCTAACAAAAAGAAATCTAAGTTGGATCTAAAAGCACAAAAATGCATATTCGTAGCTTATGGTGAAAATGTAAAAGGTTACAAGCTTTCAAATCCTCTAACCAGAAAAATTACTTTATCTAGAGATGTGATTTTTCAAAGAATTTAGAGCTTATTCAGGAGAGGAACAACCAAAGGAGAAGGATACTTCTCAAATAGTGCATTTTGAGATAAATATTGAGAAGCATGAAGATGAACATGTTGAAGAACAATTGGATGAATTGGATGAGGAGAGTTCACAAAGTTCTTCTAAGATATATGCTCATGATGAGCATATTGAGGAACAAGAAGAACCCCCTTTGAGAAGATCCACAAGACAATGAAAATCCCATTGGCAGGTATAGCCCACCCAATTTTTGTTGTATATTTTCTTTGATGAGTACTAATGATGAACCTAGGTCTTACAGGGAAGCTTTCTCTTCAAATGAGAACAAGCTTTGGTCACAACCTATGCATGAGGAAATGGTTTCCTTGGATACTTGTGACACATGGGATCTTGAGAGTTTTCCCAAAGGAAGAAACGCCATTGGTTGTAAATGGATCTTTAAAAATAAAATTGGAGCATATGGTAATCTTGAAAGGTACAAGGCTAGATTAGTAGCCAAGGGCTACTCCTAGAGATAGGGAGTTGACTTTAATGAAATATTCTCTCCTGTTGCTAAATTAACTTCTATTAGATTCTTTTTATCTATTGTTGTTGCTTGTGATTTTGAGATAGAGCAAATGGATGTAAAAACAACTTTTTTTGCATGGGGATCTCGATGAGGAGATTTATATGAGGAAACCTAATGGTTTTGTTGTAAAAGGAAAAGAAGAATTGGTTTTCAAGTTAAAGAGATCTTTATATGGATTGAAAGAGTCACCAAGAATGTGGTACCAGAAGTTTGATGCTTTTTCTTTGAAAATTGGTTATGTTACGAGTAAGGAAGATCACCATGTTTACATAAAATGTATTGATGATTAACTTTTCATTATTATCTTGTATGTTGATAACATGTTTATTGGTAAGAACAAGCTAATGATCAAAGAATTGAAAGCACAACTCTCTAGCACATTTGAGATGAAAGATCTAGGGGCTAAAAAATATATCCTTGGTATGGAGATCAATAGAGATAGAGATCATTGGACATACAGGGTTTTGTTGATTTAGATTGGGTAGGAGACCTAGACAGTCGGAGGTCAACAAGTGGCTATGTGTTTACTTTGTTTGGAGCTGTGGTTAGTTGGATGAGTAAGAGGCATCCCATGGTTGCTTTTTCCACCACAGAAGCAGAGTACATGGCTACTACATATGCCTCTAAAGAGGCAGTTTGGTTATAGAGACTTAGAAAAGGTATTGGTTTTAATTGAAAGCAAATTAAACTTGAATGTGATAGTCAGAGTGCTATTTTTTTAGCCAAAAATCCTATGTATCATGCCCGTACTAAGCATGTTGATGTTCAGTATCACTTTGTGTGAGAAATGGTTGAGAGTGGGAAGGTATTGATTGAGAAAGTTGACACTTTAATCAATGCCACAAATTATCTTATGAAACCAATTCCTACATATAAGTTCTCTTGGTGCAGGAAGGCCATTGGACTTGAGTCTTGTAATTGATTTATAATAATGATTCCTTATTTAGAATAATTGCAATGTATAATGTCAAGTGGGAGAATGTTGGGAATAGGATGCCATTTAATTGCAATCCTAAACATATTTCATGTATCTCATAATTCCTTAGAAAGTGTTCCCCAACACTAGGATTAGAAAGAGATTGAATTCAAATGAAATGAACATGTAAATTGACATTTGTAATTATTCCTAAATGATAGGAACATATGAGGGTGCCCAAGAAGAGTTCCTAAATAATAGGAGCATATGGGGCACCCACATGGAAGCTAGAACCCAACTTGCTTAAGTTAATTGTTTGGAGAATAGATAACACTTCAGCAATGCATGTAAAGATCCTACAAGTTAGGGATTGATACTTACATGAGTGGAGTTTAGTTCAATTCAGTTTAGTTCAGTTATGGTTCAATTATCTTATGTTGCATGTAGTTAGTTTTAGTTGAATGCTAGTTGACTTTAGTTGACTTGAGTTGCATGACTAATGACTTCAGTTGCATGACAAATAATAGGTGGACACATTCAGTTAAGTGGGGATGATCAATCATGCATATTGTTTGCATGAATTGTTGAAGAGATATGTTTTTATTAACAAAGATTGACTTGGACCCACCTTGGGAGTCCAAGTTGGCATCTTTGAGTTAACACCTTTTGCATGAGAAGATATTTACAAGGCTGAGTTATGAGGGTCCATTCTTGGGTGCAAAATTTGAGGAGAAGCTTGGAAGATATTTTCTTGACCAACGATCAGTTAGGAGTTCAGTTTGGGGTGCCTAAATTGAGGAGGCTTTGGTTTTGACTTCACGTTACATGATGGAACTCTACTTGCACAAAATAGGCATAGGTTTTTGAGAGGAGCTTTGTGCTATTGTAATTAAAAACTCATTGGAGTTTACAATGCTCATTATTGTCTATTAATTGCAACAAGTTGAAGAGAGTTTGATCAGAGTTTATTGTAGGTTGTGAAGAAGAATTGTTGAAGGCAAAAAAAGCATATCAAGCAAAGGATTGATATAGTGTTATTGTAATTTTATTCTAAGGTTAAATAATACATGCAATATTGGTTTTGGTGGTGGAGTTTTTTCCCAAAATGGTTTCTCCATGTATATGTTGTGTCACTTCTATATTCTTATCTCATTCTTCTACAATCTTCTGTCTCTTTCTACAAATGGTAAAATTGATCTAAATAGATAATCATACACAAAGAATTTGTAACAAATAAAACTTAATTAGATCCACAATCTCATAGTTTTACAAGTTTTAAGCTACATAATTACCTCCATTTTCAACAAATGTAATCTAATAATGTGATTTACTCATGGAATCAACATCTATTGGATCAAACACACCAAATTATTAATTTCTAATAGTCCTGTTATCAAATAGATTTGCACCCTGCTGAAACTGAAAGTTCAGCAATCTATTGACACATGGAAACATTCTTGAGTTGTGGGTAACTCATTGCAAGAACGAATCTCCAGAGTGAGTTGGTTCTCCGAAAGATGGATCCTATTCTAAGTATTTTATGAGAAAAGGGATAGAAGGATAGCTTGAAAATGAAATTTAACACTAACTGATGATTAGTTGTTATTTCTAAAAATTTAGATTTACCACTCACACCAATTCCTCTATTACAATAGCTCTCACAATCTCATTGGTACATGGTTTCATCAGTAATTTGCATGAAGATTCGAAGGCATTGAATACACCATACAACCTAAAAACATGAAATTTTGTGCAAGACTCATAAAAGCAAGAATATAAGGCTTCAAACTTGAAAACACAAAGACATCAAATTGTTGTTACAAGGTTGTGAGAAGAAATGAGAACTCTGCTACTTTATTAAAACTAAAAAAGTGTATCTGTCTGAACTGAGTACAAATGAGTTTACAAGCTCAAAATGCTAAGAGCAAGAAACTATAATTTGAACTGAAGAAGAAGGAAGAAAAACTAAGTTTCTTCAAAATATAATCTCTCTAAAACCCTAATCTGAACTCATAAAGAAAGCTTAAGGAAAAGATACCAAACTCTCTCAAAAGTCTACATAAAAGCAGAAAAAACTCTCTTTTTCCATGCTCACATTGAAAAGCTCCTAAAAATAGGCTAAATATGCTTTAAAAGCAAATAAAACACCTTATCTCTCCAAGAGGAAACTCAAATCCGACCCAAGGCAGAAATAAAAACAATCTGCTAAAAATAAAAAAAAGATAAAAATAATTTGCTTTATCTTTGCTTTACATAGTTGCAGATTTCATAATTTGACTAATTTTGCAATTAAAGATTGCTTGAAATATTTTGCAAAATATTACAACCTTATATCTCCATTACAATCTTGCTTTTCTCAAAAAATCATAAAAATATAAGACATATTATCCTCTCAATACTTTAATTGTTTCTTTAAAATCAATTAAAAACAAAAGCCAAGGCACAAATTAAAAAATGCCTTACTTTTTAATGTGATAAGGGTAACCTAAATCCGCCAGCATATATTGTTTAGACCTTAACATATTCTAAAGGCCAAGGCATTTAACACCATGCACATTGGAGACTTAGGAAATATTGTTGCAAAATATGGGGAATCGACCAGCACTATGTGTATTTGATTTGGACATTGATAATTCTTAAAAACTAAGGGAAAATCCCCAAGTCGACTTAGGGTAAAGCAAAACCCTAATGAACAAAATGCGAAGAATTCCCTATCTTTTTGCATCATTTTGCAAAGTGAACTTTTGAAGAAAATGGCTCTGCTGTGAGTGTCACCATGAGCTAGGGTTTGACAGTTCAAAGCTTATCATTCGAACCTCCTGGGGCTGAATCTTCCTTCAGAAAGCGTGGTAATGTTTCCTTAAGCCATTTCATGGCTTGCTCTCTTTACTTTTGAATGATTTTAGCCTTAAAGCCATGGCTATACTTGTATCTCTCCTGACTTCTTACTTCTATTCTTGTTGTGTCTTATTGTTACTCTCCTTGATCACCATACATGAGCTCGAACTAGGCATCTTGGTCTGATTTTGCAAGAAACAAAATGAGGCTTCTTCTCAGCTTCATGGGTAAGAATCATTGACTGTTCATTCCTCTTGGTCACGCCCACAAAAGGATATGATAATCACAGTAAAACCTTTCCTAGGAATTGGACATTCCAACAGGTGACTAATATCTCTCTATGGACGTTCATTTACTTGTCAAACCAGGGGATGTATACTTTAAATGGCGCGGCAAAATATATGCACTAAGAACTAGTTTCAGTCAAAACTTAGCGGAAATAAATACTAGAAAGGAATTCTATCTATGCTACAGGAAGGTAATGCAAAGTTCTTTAACTCAACTGTGATTTGATTAAAACAAAAACCATAACTACGACTGAAACACAAACTATGAACTGGCCTTATGCTGCAGGAACAGGCACAGGGATGGATTCCCTATGCTACAGGAGCAATACAAGACTGAGTTTGTATGAAAACTTCAAAGATGAATGCTAGCTGAAGATCAACAGAAAAGAACAGCTAACTAACTAGCTACAAATACTTACTAAGTGGGCCCCCTTAGTAAGCATCTACTGATTATGCAGGTGCTAAACTTAAAACTTCATCAAAATTTATTCATGAAAACATAATGGTATACATTGCTTTGTTGATATGGAAACTAATAACAAACTCTGTCTCTTGTCAAACAAATTTTGCTTTTTATTATCATACTGACTCTTACATGATATCTGCTAACTTTCTACTACTATGCTTCTATCTTACTCTAACTATCATCTCCCTTCTCACTCGCGTAGGAGGAGTACTTTATTTAAAATTAGGAGAGCAACTAACTAACTAACCCTATCAAAGAAAGACATGGAAATAAAGTGTATACCAGAATCAAGGAACAAACTTCATCAATGAATTTATCCGTTCAACCCGATTCAGAGAGAATCTAGTGCTCCACTCTTTCCAGATTGACTGTCGTTAAAAATATTTCCCAACAGTTTCAGTCAAAGAGTCTTCACCGGAGCTTCCTCGAAGTCGTTTAGGAAATGGACTTTACTGCAAGGTCGAGATCGGCTGCACTTGACTCGATCATTCTTCAACAACCTGCGATACAAAAGGTAACAAATGCGAAAGAAAAGGCGCATGGAATATACACAATATCTGTTCATTAATCACACATTTAAATCTATTTCATCATTCAAAAACTGTATGCGATATACCAGTCATTTAGGGAGTCAATGGGGTAATAAATGTAGTCAAGACAATACAATAAGCTGCAGGAACATGAAAGTGTTTTGCTACAGGATATCCTCATAAAAAGGTTTCAAAAGAGTTTTAAACAACCACGAATAAAAAAAGTAAAGGCATTAAAAGTCCATCATAATATCCAAACTATGAGCACATTTTGGGCTCATCACTGCCCCCTACTTAGCTTAATGTTGGTCCTCCAACATTAACTTTTCTAGTGGTTTCTCTGAAATCAGTGGTTGTTGTATGACTTTGAAATGGATTTCCAAACCTATAATAAAATCCTCTGAGATTCTTGCACGTTTCATACCTACGGTCCTCTAAATCATCATTAAGATTTGTAGCCTGGTGAGGATAAAGGGGCCACATTAGCACAGAAGGTCTGAATGTCAATGGCAACCATAGTTCAAATCTCTTTTGAAGTCCCAACTATATATATCTGCTTGATCGTTTAAGAGCTACTGTAAAATTTAGGGGACTATGAGGTTCGGATCTTCTTAGTCTAACAGTTAATCTTTCCCACCTTTTCTCACTTCTGGTGTATGCCAGTCTCCAAAATGAATATGATTGTTCCTGAAATTCATCATATACCTGTTTCCTGATATCAAATATCTTCTCTCTGGCTATAATATTATTAATGCCATATGTCAGAGCAAACCAGTTTTTCAACATTGCATGGGGGTTTGAACTTTGAGAGCGTAATGGAATAGGCTCATTCCTTTCAGCTTCCTCATATATTTCCCATTGCCTGCCATAATTCGCTTCATTTGCTGCCCATGACATAAATAATCTCAAATGGATATCACCAATATACAGAAGAGGGTTCCATTATGTTTCTGATGGAATTAAGAAGCCATGTAAATAAAATTCACACAGAGAATTTCTTAACCAATTAGGGGCTACCTGATATGCCTCGTAAAATTCTTTAGCAGTGTGAAGTATAGGATCTTGATTTCTAGAAATTCTCATTAGTTAGAACCATAAGAACTGTTCCTTAAGGCATAGAGCATAAACTCTGGGTGGTGGTCTGCATTCCATAATTTGACCAGTTACTTTTAACATTTCATCTATTTTTGTTTTCAACTCAACAATTTCCTGTTTCTGACTTTCAATTTCCTTTTTCAGTTTCTTCCTTTCTACCTCCCATAGAATTTGTTGCATGTCAGTCTAGGCTATGTGCCAGAAAGTCAGGGTTTGCAATGTAACTGTTTCCCAGTTAGCTTTGACATATTCCAGAAACACAATCAAAAACGTCTTCTTATAAACAACAATGGCTTTACAAGTTGTAGGGTGAAATATAGCTTCACTAGGCACATTTAATTGTTCAGTCTGTTCTTGCTCTTGCTGCAAGATAAATTCTTGTTGCTATAGTGGAGAAGACTGTGCTTCCTCCAAAAACTGCATAGTAGCGGTAGCCAAGTCATCAAGACTTGGTAACCCTTGCTCATTATGCTCCATTTCCTTTGTCTCAATTTGTTCCTCTTCAAGAACAAATGAACTATGTGCAGCATTTTCAGACACATTCTGAGAAACATCAAATTCAGACCCTACAGATCCTTCTAAGATTACAATAACCTCTGGCTTAGGTGAAGCAGGGGAGGTCTTATATTGTTTCCTTGTGGAAACTCTTCTCGGCATTGGTGCGGCTGCAGGAGGTGTTCTGGTAGCCTTCCTCTTTCTGGTCTGCTTAGAGGATTCTGCCCTGCTAGAGGATGATGGTGAACTGGTGTTAGCAATAGGTGTTGCTGTAGGAGAGACGACTGCAGGGGAGAGTGCTCCAGGAGAAGAGCATTGCCTTTTTCGAGAACGAGGGTCAGACTCTGGGGTTTGTTCTGCCCCATACGACTCACCTGCCTTTGTTTTTCCCTTCTCTCTCTTAGTGGCAGACCTAATTTGTATCCTAGCAGAGGATTCAGGTGGGGGAGCTGCAGGACCAGGTGCTACATGAGTAGATGACCCTTGCCCTATTCTACTGGTAGACGCAATTTCTTTCTTCTTTTTCTGAGGCCATGGGGTAAGTACCTTAGGGGGTTATGGAATTTGCAAGCTCTTTTGGGCAACGAATTGTTGCCAGGAAAGAGGTGAGACATCTCTCAAAGAGTGTTCAATCAGTAATTTGATAAGGCCATGGTGAGCAATATAATTATCTTTCCCTTGTTGGGTTCCATTGGCCCTTTGTTCTAGAAATTTTAATAGGAAATTTAGAACATTTACAATTAACCCATGCCTCATATGGCTTAATAATTTAAAATGATAAGAATGCAGGTAGGAGAAACGGCCTTCACAGGTTAAATACCTGATTATGTAAGTGGTGTATTCTGAATAAGGAGGAAGCAACGATACCCGCTTGCATCCCTGCTTGGATACTTCCAAAGGTCCATCAGTGGGTATTGAAAACTCAACCCTTGCAGCGGCAGCATCTGAAGAAATTTTTTTTCCAACAGCTGGAAGCCCGGTTACTTCAGCAATTCTGTCTTCAGTTGCAACAACCGTTAGACCCCACACAGTAGCTTCCCCTTTAGAAAGGGTTCTCAAAAATTCTTCAGCAGCCTCCTCATCAAAAGCATTTAAACTCAAGAAATAGTTTAACCATCCACAGAGGCTGAATGCGTGGACTGTTTGAGGATTTTGCAATAATAATTCATGAGCTACAGGCTCATGTCGCACCAACTGACCACCCATGTTCACCGTTTTCCTCTAGCTGAACTCAATTCCTTGCTGAAAATTCAAATTCTCTGTTTCTCTTTCTACTCTGGTTTTTCTTCTGTCGTGCTGTCACATTTCTTTCTTTTCCAAAAATGAACTTTTTAAATAAGCAGTTTTAATCGTAATTTACAAGAAAAACATGCAATAAAGAAGGACATGTGATCATATTTGGAAAGTACCAGAAAAATAATAAAGAAAGATTATTTGTGTAGTTATGGCAGCAGGGAAAAGATAGGTTTTAAAAGGTGGATTACCCTTCCCCCTACTTAGAGTATGACATGCGTCCTCACATGTACTAAAGAACAGGCGGAGATCGGGTAATAATGACTGGTACTGTCATAGCAGTAAATGAATAGAATAAAATAAATCAAATATGTGATAACAAAAGATATGGCGTACCTTTGATAAGTGCATGTATGTGTGAAGAAAGATGACGGTGTCATATGAGTTGATAGTTGGGAATGATATCTTAATTAAGGGTGATGCAGATGGATGAGGTGGATGGGTGACGTGGGTTTCGAGGTGAATGGATGGAATGGATGGATGGGATGGATGGATGGAAGATAAAGAAGTGATATGGGGCGATAAATGAGTATGGAGAAAAAGGGGTTTCCTTGTAAAAAGAAAACCTCTATTATGAGCATATTTTTTTTAAAATTACAGTGAAGCTGCAGGAGAAAGGCTAAAGTCTTCGACTATAGGAAGAGTAGCGGGAGGAACCTGAACAAACTGTTGCATGAATTCTTTTTTTAAAACTGGTTTATGGTACAACCGGAGTCGGTGGCCATTAACTAGCAATTTGAAACGGACTGGATCAATTCTCACCAGCTGTATAGCTCCGTTATCAAACACATTTTCATCTTCATAGGGACTGAGCCATCGTGTTGTGAGCTTACCTTGGTTTTCTTGATATCTGGAATCATATAACAGAGCCCAATCACCAGCAGAAAATTTCTTAGTTTTTATGTGTTGATCATGCCATTTCTTTCGTTGCTGTTGGACTGTTTCTATATGCTACAGGGTGGATTTTCTTATTTCATCCAAAGAATTTAGCTGCAGGAGACGATCTTTCTGCACTTTAGATATTTCCATATTGAGTTCAAGAGCTGTCATCAAAGTTTTGTGCTCAAATTCTATGGGCAACATGGCTGTTTTCCCATAAAGTAGTTCAAAAGGTGTAAACCTAGTTGTTGTCTTCCATGTAGTTCTGTAGGCCCAAACTGCTTCAGGAAGTCTATTGCTCCAATATTTTCTATGGATCTACACTGTCTTTGTTAGGATTTCATCAATTTCCCTGTTTGTTACCTCCGCCTGACCATTGGCTTGAGGGTGATAGGGGCTAGACTTCCTATGTTTGATTTTATAGTCATTCATTAGTGCAGTGATCAGATTCAATGTGAACTGAGCTCCCTAATCAGTTACAAGCTCTCTGGGAACTCTAAATCTCATGAAAATTTGTTCATACAAAAAGTCAGCAACTTTGTTATCTCGAGCATGAGTCATAGCTTTTACTTCAACCCATTTTGTTACATAGTCTGTGTAAACTAGAATGTATGACTTGCCATTTGATGGTGGATTGATTGGTCCCACAAAATCCATTCCCCACTTATCAAAAGGGGTGACTATTACCTGTGGATATAGTGGCATTTCATCTGACTTGGTTGGTCTTCCTATACGCTGGCATTGGTCACATTTCCTTGTATAGGCTACAACATCCTTGTGTAATGTTGGCCAGTAGTACCCTGTTGTAAGAATCTTCATTGATGTTCTCTTTGCTGCAAAATGTCCTCCACATGGTTCATCATGGCAAGCATGCAAGATATCATAAGTCTCATCTTCTCTTACACATCTTCGCATCACTTAATCAGGTCCAGTATAGAACAGACAATTTGCGATCCATGAAAAGTTAAAACTTTTCTCTATTAACAATTTCTTTTTTTTGGAGAAAAATGAGCTGGTATTCTGTTTGCTACTAGATAATTAGCAATGTCTGTGTACCATGGTGTATGTGCAGCAATAGAAAATAAGTGTTCATCTGGGAACCTATCATCAATGACCTCGTGTTCAACAGGTGCAGCTGATTGAAGTCTTGATAAAAAGTCAGCTACAACATTAGCTCTTCCTGGTTTATCAATTATTGTAATGTCAAATTCTTGTAACAACATGAGCCATCTTGCCAATCTACTAGAAATGGCAGGTTTGTTCATCAGATACTTGATTGCTGCATGGTCAGTATGGATGAATATTTGATAACCTGTGACATAATGCCTAAATTTATTCAAAGCATACACTACTGCGAGCAATTCCTTTTCTATGACAGTATAGTTGAGCTCAGGACCTTGAAGGTTCTTGCTGATAAAGTAGATGGCATGCTCAATTGAATTTTCTTTTTGACTTAAAACTGCTCCTATACCAAAATCAGAGGCATCAGCATGTATGTGAAAAGGAAAATTCTATTTTGGACCTTGAAGAACATGGGCTTGAGTAAGCAAGTCTTTTAGTTGCAGGAAGGATTTTTCATAGGCCTCTGTCCACTCGAATTGAGAATCCTTAGTTAACAAGGCATAAAGTGGGCTGACAATTTTACTGAAATCTTTTATAAACCTTCTATAATACCCTGCATGGCCAAAGAAACTTCTGACATCTTTTTGTTTTGCAGGAGTTTGTAAATTTAGAATAACTTCAATTTTAGTAGGGTCAACCTGAATTCCATTCTTTGAAATATGATGAACTAGAACAATACCTTCTTCCATCATTAGAAAACACTTTTCCTTGTTTAGAGACAATTTTTCTCTTTGCACCTTTTAATACTTTTCTAAATTCATCATGCTTCTTCAAATGTGACTCCATAGGTGGTGAAATCATCCATATAAATCTCCATCACAGTCATGAGATATATCAGCAAATATACTAATTCTTGCTCTCTGAAATATTCTTTGGCGCATTGCATAGACCAAAGTCAAAGTGACTAAGCAAATGTTCCCCATGGACAGGTAAAAGTGGTCTTATTTTGATCCTCAGGGGTAATTTTTATCTGATTGTACCCACTGTAACCATCCAAAAAGGAAAAATATCTTTTGCCAGACAGTGAGCCTAGTACTTGGTCTACAAAAGGTAGTGGAAAGTGATATTTTTTAGTGGCATTGTTCAACTCTCTGTAATCTACACACACTCCATTTTCCACCTTTCTTGGAAACAATAATTAATGGAGAAACCCATTGACTATTAGAAATTGGGTAAATAAAACCAGCATCAAACAACTTTTGAAGTTTATTTTTCACTATTTCTCTAAGTGCTGGATTAACTCTTCTTTGAGGCTGCCTAACTGGTAAACAATCTTCTTTGATGTAGATCCTGTGAGTACAAACTCAAGGATTTATTCCTTGCATGTCCCCATATTCCTATGTAAAAGCTTTATGCTGATCTTGTAGCATTTTTAATAAGTCAGCCTGTTGAGATTATGACAGCTTGCTATTGATATTCAAACAGTGACCTGGAGATAATTCTATCTGCTTAATGAGATTACTCATAGAATCTACAGGTGATGTTTGTACCTCTTGTGGAAGTAAGTTATGAAAAATTGCGGAAGTTTAGGCAGTGAACTCTCAGAATGATTGCTACAGGAAACATTTAGATATCACATTTGGACTAAAATGAACTAGCCCAAGACGTAGTTAAATCAGAATTTGAAAAAGCAAAGCATCCTCACTCTGAAGTTGTGAGAATGGATCATTTAGAAGCATCATTAATTGAGTCAAAGAATTGGCTTCTTCAGTTTCTTCCCCCTCATCTGACCAAACAAGTTGGGACAAATCTAGTTGAGGTCTAGCAGGAGGATATAGAGCCAATTTTTTTGTGGATTGTCCATCAGAAACGGTCATATCTCTAGAATGACATCCTATAAAAGCATTAGCAGTTGCTAACCATGGTCTACCAAGGATAACTGGATACCCTCCTAAAGTTGCTTTAACTGATAATATTATGAAACGTCGGCTACTTCCAAGATTCAAGAGGAATATTCCACTATCCCATTGTTTAATCAGAGCCATTCGTAAGCTACAAAACTGTGGGTGTAGACCTAATTTTTGAAATATTCAAGGAGTCCATAGTAGGCTTTGTCATGACATTAATGGCAGCACCTAAGTCAATCAAAATATTTTTTACAATTTGGCCATTTATATGTATCTGCACTACAGGACTTCCAGGGTCAATATACTTTGGAATGACTGCATTTCCCAACATTATATCAGCCAATTTCCCTAAGACATGAATTGTTTGGGGATCCTTTTTCTTCCATCCTGGCTTCTTCAGACATGCCTCTTTAATAGCTTTTCCAAAAATGGGAACATCTTTAATAGCCTGAAATAAGGGGATTTGAATTTGTACATGCTTGAGCTGATCCAAAATGTCAAAAGTGGGTTATTCCATGGATTTAAATGTAGTACTTTGCAACCTCTGAAGAAAAGGTGGTTTGTCTTGACTTTTCAAAGCAGGCTCTTTAGAAACCGTATCAGGTATAGGCATATGCTCAGTAGGATCAGCAGGTGCAGTAGATTCTTCAAGGGGAGAATCTGGTATTTCAATAATTAGAGGCAGTTTTGGAGCAAGTAAAGTGGTTCTAGACCTCAAATGGATGTCATTAACATTTAAGGCATAAGCTTGATATTGTTTGGCTTCAACAAGATAATGAGGGTCACCGTATCATGCATCGCTGTTTATTATTATTTGGCAATGTATTTCGGGCAGCATAGGTGTTTGTTTTGGAGGGCCAATATTTGTGGCAGTTGCTGCAGGGGGTGGCATAAGGGCCTGTGGTTGCGTCTGTGGAAGCTGCAGGAATCCAGAGGACTAGTTTTTCCATTGCTGAGGACCTCTCCATTGAGGATTTTGCTGCCAATTACCTGAAGGTGGGGTCCATTGTCCTTGTGGTTGCTGCCAACCTCCTTGAGGAGATTGCCATTGCGGGGTTTGATAATTAGGCCAACTTGGTTGAGGTGGATTCTAGGGTGGTGGTGGTCCATGTAGGTTGCCATTGGTTATTATAGCTGTAATAAGGATTACCAAAAGTTAAAGGATCTTGAGGCATACCTTGTCTTTGGGGCCCATGGTCTCCCTTTGTGCAACAAAGAACACTTGATCATCATCAATTTCACCGGGTTTGAAGTCAGAGAAGTTGCTCTAGCCTCCAAATTAGCCACCATCCGGTGATCTACAAATACGCTTTCTTTCCGTCTGCTAAAGATGGACAAAACTCGCCAAACCGCCTTTGGCTTCCCATGTTTCTTCCGAGCTTGCATAGTGTCCAATTGTGTAGCTGCTATTATTAATGATGTCTCGCTTTGAAGTCGTACAACAATTTTGTTATTCCATCTCGAGAAAACTCCACCGTAAGAAGACTCTTCCCACCGTAGCATGATGACTCCCACCTTTCTTAACTATTGCCTCGAGAGTAGTTAAGACATATTTTCTTTATATCATCCCAAGGCAGTTGGGTTATATCACCTCCTCCCATCAGGCCTAGGGCGTCTATACAGGCATCACTGATTCCCATTAGAAAGAGTAATTTCTGAGAGTCTTCATTGAGAGTATGGTTTGAGTTCCTTTTTAGTGAGAACAAGAACCTTGAAATATAATCTTCTAGACTTTCATCCTCCTTCTGCTGAATTTGGAATATGTCATCTCCTTTACTGACACTCTTACAATATTCCTTATACTTCTCAAGGAATTTCGTCTGCATGGCTCCCCAACTATCAACAACACCTCTTCCCAGACTCATGAACCATATGAGAGCTCCCTCCTTCAAGGTGGAAGGAAATAACTTCAATTTATAAGCATCTGTGTTGTAGTCATAACTGTGACAGAGGACATCAAACTCAAACAGAAAAGTTTCTAGGTCCTTCGTAACCAGGCCATAAAACTTGGGAAGCAACGAAGAGGGAATATTTTTAAGATTGTCAGTATCTCACTGGGGAACAATGGGAAACTCAAACGCAGGAGGTGGGTTATTTGCCATGTTTGCTTGCTGGAATAACAGAGCGAATGGATTTTCCTCAGGTTCATTGTCAGCTGGGTCAAATGGTAGTTCAACAAACAGGTTTTTAGGAAGGAAACTTCCCAGTGCGTCTCTTCTTCTTCTATGCATGCAATACGATGAATGGTGATTTGAAATATTTTGAAATTTTTTGACTAATAAATTAAACTAATGCTAAAAATGACTCCTAACAAATTCCTAGCTGGACACCATTCCCCAGCAACGGCGCCAAAAATGGTCGCGCCCACAAAAGGATATGATAATCACAGTAAAACCTTTCCTAGGAATTGGACATTCCAACAGGTGACTAATATCTCTCTATGGACGTTCATTTACTTGTCAAACCAGGAGACGTATACTTTAAATGGCACGAAAAAATATATGCACTAAGAACTAGTTTCAGTCAAAACTTAGCGGAAATAAATACTGGAAAGGAATTCTATCTACGCTACAGGAAGGTAATGCAAAGTTCTTTAACTCAACTGTGATTTGATTAAAACAAAAACCATAACAACTACGACTGAAACACAAACTATGAACTGGCCTTATGCTGCAGGAACAGGCACATGGATGGATTCCCTATGCTGCAGGAGCAATACAAGACTGAGTTTGTATGAAAACTTCAAAGATGAAAGCTAACTGAAGATCAACAGAAAAGAACAGCTAACTAACTAGCTACAGATACTTACTAAGTGGGCCCGCTTAGCAAGCATCTATTGATTATGCAGGTGCTGAACTCAGAACTTCATCAAACTTTATTCATGAAAACATAATGGTATACATTGCTTTGTTGATATGGAAACTAATAACAAACTCTGTCTCTTGTCAAACAGATTCTGTTTTTTATTATCATACCGACTCTTACACGATATCTGCTAACTTTCTACTACTATGATTCTATCTTACTCTAACTATCATCTCCCCTCTCACTCGCGCAGGAGGAGTACTTTATTTAAAATTAGGAGAGCAACTAACTAACTAACCCTATCAAAGAAAGACGTGGAAATAAAGTGTATCCCAGAATCAAGGAACAAACTTCATCAATGAATTTATCCGTTCATCCCGATTCAGAGAGAATCTAGCACTCCACTCTTTCTATATTGACTGTCATTAAAATTCTTTCCCAACGGTTTCGGTCAAAGAGTCTTCATCGGAGCTTCCTCGAAGTCGTGCAGGAAATGGACTTTACTGCAAGGCTGAGATCCGCTACGCTTGACTCGATCATTCTTCAACAACCTGAGATACAAAAGGTAACAAATGCGAAAGAAAAGGCACATGGAATATACACAATATCCGTTCATTAATCACACATTTAAATCTATTTCATCATTCAAAAACTGTATGCAATATACCAGTCATTTAGGAGTCAACGGGGTAATAAATGTAGTCAAGACAACACAATAAGCTGCAGGAACATGAAAGTTTTTTGCTACAGGATATCCTCATAAAAAGGTTTCAAAAGAGTTTTAAACAACCACAAATAACAAAAGTAAAGGCATTAAAAGTCCATCATAATATCCAAACTATGAGCACATTTTGGGCTCATCACCTCCTTCTTTGAGCTCTTTCGAGGGGAATAAAAGCTTCCCTGGCCGCAACTACTACATATTTTTGATGTATTTTTTACTTCCTGTGATTGTTGTTTTGTTATCTAGGTCTTCTTATATCCATTGGCCACCATATATGAGCTCACACTGTGTGTTTTGTTTGGGGTTTTGAAAGCTCTACTAGCTCTAGTCGTGGCTTCTTGGCTTCAAAAATGCGCATGGTAAGCCTTGCTCTTCTATATTTCCTTGTCTTTCTACAAAACATAAGCTAAAAAGCTTCATATCTCCAGCAAAGATGTCATTTTTATTTAAAAAATTCAAAGGCCATCTACAGGCCGCGCCATGAATTTACTTATCAAGAGCTTTTTGAATACTTTTGGGCTTGACCCAACATGTTTTTCTACTTCCTTCGCACTTTCAGTTGCAAAACTAGAGATGGCATTTGTTATTTTGAAGAAATCTCACCTCCTCTGGAGCTCATTTGACCCACTATGACTATTGCTTTCCTTTGAAAACTCTGTGATTTCCTTATAAAACACTTCATGGGTGACTGAAAATTGTAGAGCTATACTTTCTATTCAAAAACCCCACTATGGGTAAACTGTATTTTGAAGAAATTTGTGTTTCAAATTCAAACCCCAATGTGGGTATGCAAGAGAATGAAGAAAAACTGTACATTTCGATTACTTGAAAAAAATGGGCTCGACCCATTATTTATTTCTACATTTTCATTATATGGGTATCTATTGTTTGTGAAGAGAACGCATATCTGGATGCATTTTTGTTGTATTCCAACCCATTCATAGAAACACTATGTAAATCTTGTTTTTGCAAAACCCCACCTAGGTGTATAATTTTATGAGAACACATATTTATATTTCCTTCACCTTAATATTAATAACTCTCATTCAGGTATAGTTGAAAATGAAAGGGAATTCACCTATTTCATTACTAATGCAAAAAAAAATCATGGGTACTCAATATTCTGGAAGAAGACTACATTTGACTTGAAATTCCTTTCATGGCATTCTATTACATTCATAAACTCCTCAATTTTTGACATATGGGCATTTGGAAACTTAAAGAAATCTGTGCTATTCCTTAACATGGGTACACCATAATATGATAAAACTGAATGTTTTCCAGAAGCCTTCATATATCTACACTTTGATTACATTTTGTAGAGTCATTTCCATATATCTGTATTTGTTTGAAAGTCTTTCCTATTTTTCTTGTTTGCACTTGTGGATGCTATTATCATGCTATTTCGCACCCTCTTTACACACAAAAATATCACTTGATTGAATATGTAGATGAGATGTTTGCTTTAGTCTTCTCATGCACTCACAACTACATTATTCGCGGATGCATTCCAATCCTTCATTCAGACTTTTACTTGTTGTACCACTATTTGAAATACATGATAAATGAGGAAAGAAAAATTTAAAAATAGTGCACTCTTTGACTATTTCATTCCACTGTCAGCCAAAAAGATTGTATCAAACACACCTGATCACTGTATTTTGTACTTACAAGCAAGTTGATTGCTTCACCTCTTAATAGATGATTGAATTGTTCATGCATTGATTAGATGTTGTCACTGTTTCTTATCTGGCACTCTTCATGCATTTTTATGCTCCATTTAATAAAATTGTTCCATGCACTTGCTCTCTTCTGAAATGAAAATCTGAAACAATTATTTTCGTTGAGGCATAATGTAGGCCTGTTCACTATCCTTGATTGAGAGAAAGAACAGTGTTGAACCTTGCATAATATCATGAACATGATGACTCATAATACTATGGCAGAAGAACATAAATCATACAACAATGTTTGAGATGAATGTACTCAGTTAAATTGATTGAGCGAATTAAACCCACTATTCACTGTAGCTTTCATAAAACATTTACATGATTGTTATGAATGCACAGTTGGTTTAATGGCTTGATGGATAAACTCTCTTTTACTCTTTCAGTTGCATTTCCTTTCTTTGATGAATATGATGATTGCAATGTCTATCTCAACCCACTTGTAATGGATAAGGGGTAGCATGCCGAGCTCTAACCTTGTGGGAGCCCATTTTTCTACACATGCTTGGTCTTCAAACAATAATAAGCTTCGTGATTTTCCCTATACCTGCACAAAGAAGCAAATGATGTTAACATAAAACAATATATGATCATGTTGATATATCTCTTTCAACTCATGTTTTTGCACTTTTCTTGATTGTTTCAGTGTATGATCAGTAGCATACTACATTATTGTTGATGGTTCATATAGGTATATTCATAGCCAGAGCCTCTGACATCCCTCTCTTCCTTCCCGTAGGTCAACAGAGCTCGTGGAAGACAAATGGTGCACCACTTCTATGTTGGCCATCGATCGACAAGCAATGATGATTATGTTTATGCTTATGTGATTCCCTTTTATGCATCTTCCATAGTGTAGTGTGTTTTTTATGATGCACTGCGACAGTCCCATCCACAGCTTGTGTGGATATTTGATTTCAATCTTATGCTTTTCATTTTGAAAAGAAAAAATGCATCTGAATGCAATTTTGTACTATCATTTGACTTCTCGCAATCAAATGAAATTCTATAAATATGAATTACTTTATGAAATAAAAGAAAGCAAAATAAAATGCTTTGTTGTTTCTATGCTCAATCTTGTACCTCATTTGATTCTGAAACATTGAATAACAACTTCTGAAAAAAAATTCCTCATTTCAATGCACAATTGTCACTTGATGAATAATGAACAAAGTGCAAACAACACTTAAGCATAATGCAGAAATAACTGTAACTTCACTTTAAGATATAACAGTATTTAATCTAGCTCCACCAATTGAGTTGTAGCAAAAAATTGGTAACAAGTCCATTAGCTCTATTTCTTCCAATAGAAAATGAAAATCTATTATATTTTCAAAACACACAATAATCACATAAATAATTTTTATAAAGTAAATAATCATAAAACTATCAACCAACTTTTTATTAATGATGGCCCTAAGAACTTTTTTGGCCAAACATTGGTACCACAACATACATGCATTTTTTAGTTCTAGTTATGTTGGATGAATCACAAAAAGTGGAGGCATTTAGCCTAAATAGAGTCTCTTTACCACATGAACTTCTCTGTGCTCCCAGGTTTGGTCAATGAATCTACAACATTCTTCTAATTGTCTATCTTCTTCATCTCAATGTCTCCATTTTCAACCAACTCTCGAACAAAGCGATACTAAACATCAACATGCTTAGTTTGAGCATAATACATAGGATTCTTGACTAAACAGATAGCACTCTGTCTATCACAACCAATCTGAATGATCCTTCAATCAAATACAATCCCTGTACATAGTCTTCTCAACCAAACTACCTCCTTAGAGACATGATTAGCATCCATATACGCTACTTTTGTGGTGGACAAAGCAATTATGGGCTGCCTCTTACTCATCCAACTCACTGCACCTCCAAACAAAGTAAAAACATAGCCACTACTAGACCTTCAACTATCCAAGTCACCTGCCCAATCTACATCAACAAAACCTTATATGTCCAAAGATTTATCAACACTATTAGTACCAAAATAAACCAAACAATTATTAGGAGTACCTACAGGATGTTTAAACACCCTCTTCGCATAATTCCAATGCTATCTACCAGGGTTAGTCATAAATCTGCTCGAAACTCCCACTACTTGGGCAATATCTGGTCTAGTGCAAACCATTACGTACATCAAACTCCTACAGTACTATCATATGGCACATTAGACATATCCTCAAAATAATCCTCGATCTTTGGACACATATCTAATGAAAGCTTAGTACCAATGGGTAAAGGAACTCTAGCTGGGTTACAATCTTGCAAACTAAACCTCTACAAAATAGTATTTACATACTTACTTTGTGACAACCAAACCTTTCTATTACCTCAGTCCCCCCTGAACTCCATTCCCAAAATATACCTTGCAGCACCAAGATCCTTCATATCAAATGCACCTCAAAGTTGGGCTTTAAGCTCACTATTATGCCCTTAGTATTGTTGAAAAATAACATGCCATCAACATACAAAACAATAACTAGTATAGAATCATCAATACAATGAATGTAAACACAATGGATCCTCCTCGCTTCTAACAAAACCCAATTTCAAAACAAATGAATCAAAATTTTGATACCACATTTTGGGAGACTTTTTTAAACCATAGAGAGACCTCTTCAACCTGCAAACCCAATATTTTCCTTTTACCTCAAAACCTGTAGGTTGTTGCATATATACTTCTTCTTCAAGATCTTCATGCAAGAATGTAATATTAACATCCATTTGCTGAATCTCCCAATCCTAAGTTGTAGCAATGGATAAGAGAAATCTAATAGAAGTCAATTTAGCAATAGGAGAGAATATCTCACCAAAATCAACTTCCTCTCTCTGGGAGTAGCCCTTGGCTACCAGTCTAGCCTTGTACTTCTCTAATAACCCATCTTCTCCAAACTTCTTCTTGAAGACCCACTTACATCCTATGGCCTTTCTTCCTTTGGGAAAATGAACAAGATACCAGGTGTTACAAGAGTTTAAGGCCATCATCTCCTCATGCATGGCTAACTGCCCAGACTCGCTATCATTTGCAGAAATATTTTCCCTATAGGATCTAGGTTCATTGTTCCCACTCAATAAAGCATATGCACAACATAAATCTGGTGGGCTATACTTGTCAACTGGATTCCGTTGTCTTGTGGATCTCTTAAAGGGAATGACGAACTCAAAAATCCTTCCAAGAACTAATATGCACCTTTAGTATCTTATGTTTCTTTAAACAAATCAAATTTCAATCATCTTGATACAAGCACATACTACCATTCCTTAAAGCAGAAACAAACACAGTTAAATTTCCCATGCATTAACCCTTCTAGGAAAGTTGGTGTAGTTTTAGATCTAAGAAAATTTTAGCAACATAACAACATGTAAATTAACACTTCAAGAATGAGAAACACAAAGAATAGAAGAAAAATAGACAGAAGAGAAGAAAACACGATATAGTGGGGAAAACCCTTTCAGGTTAAAAATCCCACACTCCAAAACATCGAACCAATGTATTGATTTGCAATAATAAGGTTATAATACACTTGCAAGCTCACAACCTTAACAGGGAGACTACATCTTGCTCTTCTGGAGGAAATCCAACAACACTTTGATACCTGCAAACAAACTATGCATTCTACAATGCAAGGCATCCGATTTATAGAAGATACAAGCTTGAAGAAGCTTCTAGAAGAGGTTAGGCATCAAAACCCATGTGGAAACAATATTTCACACCATAGGAATGATTTGAACATTTGTACAACATTCTCCTATGCCTCTTATAGTTGTCATAACATGCAAAACATCTCTCCAAGCTTGGGCACCTAGTTCATGCTAATAGTGGGTTATGACAGATTCCTTACAACTGTCATAGAATCTGCCATAACATGTGTCATAATATCCTATGACACTTACAACACTTTCAAAAAATAAAGAATAAGTCAAACATGACTATCACACTTATTCTCTCACACTTTTTTCATACCGCACTAAGGCACCACACTTTCTCCATGTAAAATATACCTTATGACG
>VDFB02133963.1:0-31724 GCA_007258455.2 Sequoia sempervirens | reverse complement strand
CCCTCTCCCACCCTCTCCCATCCTCTCCCACTCTCTCCCACTATCTCCATCCCTCTCCCATACTCTCTCACTCTCTCCAACCCTCTCTTCCACCCTCTCCCACCCTCTACCACCCTCTTAGGACCTCTCGCACTCTCTCCAACCCTCTCTCACCCTCTCCCACCCTTTCCCACCTTCCCTACCCTCTCCCACTCTCTCCAATCCTCTCCCACCCTCTACCACTCTCTCCAACTATCTCCCACCCTA
This sequence comes from Sequoia sempervirens, assembly GCA_007258455.2. Classification (NCBI taxonomy): domain Eukaryota; kingdom Viridiplantae; phylum Streptophyta; class Pinopsida; order Cupressales; family Cupressaceae; genus Sequoia; species Sequoia sempervirens. Next base: position 31,478 of record VDFB02133963.1, on the reverse strand, counting down.
TCTAACCCTCTCCCACCCTCTCCCACCTTTCCTACCCTCTACGACTCTCTCCAATCCTCTCCCACACTCTCCCACACTCTCTCACCCTCTCCCACTTTCTCCAATCCTCTGTCCCACTCTCTGCCACACAGTCCCACTCTCTCCCACACTCTCCAACCCTCTCCCAATATCTCCCAACCTCCAACTATCTCCAACCCTCTCCCACCTTCCCAACCCTCTCCCACTCTCTCGAACCCTCTCCCACACTCTCCCACCCTTTCCCACCCTCTCAAACCATCACCCACCCTCTCCAACTCTCTCTCCAACCCTCTCCAACCTTCCCTACTCTCTCCCATAATCTCCACCATATCCCACCCTCTCCTAACCTTCTAACACCTTCTCATAATCTTCCACCCTCTCCCACTATCTCCCACTTCTAATACTCTCTCCAACCCTCTCTCTCACCCTCTCCTACCTCCAACCCTTTCCCACCCTCCCACTCTCTCAAACCCTCTCCCACCCTTGCCCACCCTCCAACACTCTCTCTAGCCCTCTCCACTCTCCAACACCTCCCACACTCTCCCACCTTCTCCAACCCTCTCCCGCCCTCTCCCAATCTCTCAAACCCTCTTCCACCCTCTCCCACTCTCTCTAGCTCTCTCCCATAGTCTCCAACCCTCTCTCCCACCCTCTCCCACACTTTCCCACCTTCTCCCACCCTCTCCAACCCTCTGCCACCCTCTCCCACTCTCTCCAGCCCTCTCCCATAGTCTCCAACCCTCTCTCCCACCCTATCCCACACTCTCCCACTCTTTCTAGAATCCTTTCCAACCCTCTCCCTCCCTCCCTACCCTCTCCCACTCTCTCCAACCATTTCTCAAGCGTTCTCCCACCTTACCTACCCTCACTCACCCTCTCCCACCCTCACCCACCATCTCTCCAACAGTCTCCCACCTTCCTTGCCCTCTCCCACTCTCTCCAACCCTCTCCCACCCCCTCCAACTCTCCCCAACACTCTCCTACCCTCTCCCACTCTCTCCCACCCTCTCCCACTCTTTCCAATACTCTCCCACACTCTCCCACCCTATCCCACCCTCTCCCACTCTTTCCAACCCTCTCTCCCACCCTCTCTCACCCTCTCTGACACTCTTCCACACACTCTAACACTCTCCCACCCACTTTTCCACCCTCTCCCATCCTCTCCCACCTCTCCCACCACCCCCATCCCTCCCCACACTCTCTCATTCTCCAACCTCTTCCACCCTCTCCCACCCTCTCCAACTCTCTCCAACCTCCAACCTCCCCCTACTCTTCCCACAATCTCCACCCATCTCCCACCCTCTCCTACCCTTTCTAACAACACCACCTTCTACAATCTTCCACCCTCTCCCACCTGCCTCCCACCGCCTCGCACCCTCTCTCACCCTCTCCTACCCTCTCCCACCCTCTCCAACCCTCTCCCACTCTCTCAAACCCTCTCCCACCCTCGTCCACCCTCTCCAAAAATCTATCTAGCCCTCTCCCACACTCTCCAACACTCTCTCCCACCCTCTCCCACCTTCTCCAACCCTCTCCTGCCCTCTCCCACTCTCTCAAACCCTCTGCCACCCTCTCCCACACTATCCTGCCCTCTCCAACCCTCTGCCACCCTCTGCCACTCTCTTTAGGCCTCTCCCATAGTCTCCAACCATCTCTCCCACCCTCTCCCACGCTCTTCAGAAAATGTGAAAACCAAGACATAACGCGTGCGCGTTATAACACGCTCGCGTTAGATATTGCATTGGAAATCCCCGAGCCTTAGCTTTGGTATTTGCCTTGGAATACCAACCCAAAGGCTTGGAGGGCATTCCCAAAGACCAGAGACGTGTTTTTTTCCAAATTCAACAAATTTTCACATAATCGAGTTCGTGCTCACCATCAAGATTGCATCTGGTTCAATATCAAGAAAATCGAAGACATGGGTAATGTTAGGTTCTTTATTAGGTTTCCAACGATGTAATTTTTTTCACTTTCTAACAATGTTAAACCTTTCATCCATAATTTCTTTTGATTATATGTCCGTTTTTCTTCAAAAAGCAGTGTTTGGTATTTTTTTTGCTATAAATTAACCGTTCATCAAAATTTGAAATAAATTATATTTCTAGAAACTAGACTCCATTGTACAATTTAAAAAAAATAAAATTTTAAAAAAATCTATTAGTTTCAAAAAAATTGAGGGGGAGCACAGCCAAATAAATTCGCTTTTTAGGAAGTGCCTACTTAGAAAATTAATAAAAATCAAATATTCATTAAAAATTATTTAAAATATCCAAATGCCCTCTTACTACACATCGTTATCTAACTTCCGATCGGGGCGATTTAAAATAATACAAAAATTCCACCGTGCTCGGGTCACACAAGAGTTGCTATGTTATGTTTTTCTGACAGAAACAACAACAATTTGTGTGTGTCCCTCTTTTGAACCCCTTAATCTCAACCATTTTCAAAATAAATTAGTAGTTTAGAAAGTAGATTCGGAGCACTGCGGTCCTTGTTTTTGTTCCATCAAAAAAATTTGAGTGTAGTTATCCTCAATTTCACGTCCAAGGTCAGTATTTCCTGATTTTAGAAAAAAAGTGGCCACTTAAGCCCCTTTTTTGGGAACCATCTTGGTGCACTTACCCATATATATATATATATACACATGCATGAGTAATCAAATTATTTCAATATCTACAGCCTTAGATGGCCAAGCACTGGTGATACAGAGTAACATTAATATTACTGTCATGCATCGAACATAAACATAATATATAAGGAATGATATAAACATCGCTCAACCCATGTGTTTAGTAGGGTATGAGTCGCCACCTTTTATCACAACAATTGGTGGATGCGACATGTTGCATGTCACTAATCAAAAGAAAAGATATCAAGTGATATACATTGCTCGGCATGATGCTCACAGAGTGTTGGTAATAAAATAAGCTGAAATCAATGAAATATAAATTACATCCGTTAGGTCAAATGGCCATGACCATGAAGGATGAATATCATACAGGTGAAAATCCCCGTCTTGGGTGTGTAACCCAATTCCCTATACAAGGTGTATCAAAAGAAATAAGCTTTTATGGCAACTCAGCCCCAATAAAACTATCACATATCGACATGGGTGGATCAATAGGGGAAAAACATGATAACCAAAAGAAAATCACAGATTTGCACGACACAACACATAAAACTATGAATATATTCTATCATTTCACATAGAAATGAAACTCATTCGATTCAAAGAGGAAACAATTTTGAAACTAGGTTCAAATTACCTCAACTGGTGCATTTTGAGTGATTTTTCCTTCATTGGTAATAGAAACAGCTTCTCAACCCCCATCGTTCTCCACCTTCTGTCAAGCTCTTTTCCTTGATTCCACTACTTTTGCTAGATTGTCTTGATTCCTCTCTCTGACCACAATTCCTCTTTCTAATTTTTAAGATAGTGATCTTAATTATTTGTCTCCATTTCCTCATTGCTTGACCACCCACTCCCTCTATTTTCTTGGCATTGATTATTACTTCCCAACATAGAGGATCGCCTTATCCCTTTCATTATTGGGAGTTACGAATTCCTTATTATTTTCCATGTAATGCATTTTATATGCAGACATATATACTTATATATATATAGCTTTCACCCACATATATATGTATATATGTATATTGATTTATGGTCATATTTTATTTATATGCAAGGATTCACAAGAATTTCTTATCATATATTTTCCATTTCCTTATTCAAATACCTATTTTCAAATTTTTCAAAATGAACAAATAACACATTCGTTTTCCATATGGAATTTATATATGATAGAATGCATTTCCAATATCATCAAACTTTGAGATAGATAGAGTAAGTCAAGGTTGCACTGAGTTTGTTTCTTTCACAAGATTACTTATTCACCAAATTATGATTTCACATAATATAAAATGATATCTATCAATTGCAAACAATGCAGATGTCATGGTCTACTATGGTGTGTGAGATTCCAGATTCTATTCTTGCTTACCATTGTCATCCAGCTAAGTGTTCCTACCTCAATCAAGTTCTCATCCTTCGACCTGCTCCTACACACACATTTTTACACTTATCCACCTATCAATAACCTTCAACCAATAATCTTATGGAATAATTATCCTAAATCATAAAATTGTAAGATATTCAAATTCAAATACATCATCGCATTTATCAAATCCATAAACATTAAATGATAATCTCCATTTTTTAATTATTTCAATTAACTTTGTAACACCTGCCCCGGAACCCTAGAGGACGACACACTAACAACTAAAATGAAACAATTTTTTTTATAAGTGCAATAAACACACTATTGCAAATGAAACAATTAACACTAATCTAATATAAGTCCTCTAAGGTTGGTGACTATGCTACTTAATTCCCATTAGCTAAATGAGCAAGAACTGAAAGTCATCACATTAATTAGATTCCATCTACAATAAGAAGTATGTTTAACCATTACATTTACAAGATCAATTACTATGAGGAACTATTACGTGATCAATAATGTAATAACATCAAGTAGCATTAAATTGTCAACATCCATTACAATAGAGATTTTACATATAGTTACAATAATTACATTATTACATTTATACATCAGAACATCAATATCTCCTCGTATACATGTGAGGAGTGTACATCGAATATGATACATGATACATCAAATGATGATACAATACAAGTACATGAGTAACAATTCACATGAGTTGGTACAAATGCAGAAGTCTTCAATCTAGGAGAAGTCGTCACAATCACGAACATGAAAAAGGAACCCAATGGAGTGCAAAGCACGTTCCACCCAACCATGTGGAACCCTAAGGTCTGCCCCCCATGCTAGGAGATAGCATTGGGTCCCACCACAAACAGCCAAGAGACAAAAGACAACACATAGGCCAACATGACTCCAATGAACAAGTACGGTACAACAATACATGATAGTAACACCACTTTCAGAGGCACACATACATCCAAGGAAGGCAATAAGCAAGGGAATACTAAGTTGTCGTAGGATGAGTGTCATCACATAGGTTGCTATGGGTTACCCTAGTGTAACCTTCCTAGGCTACCGGACCCCCATCCTAGGTTACCCTGGCCACCTCTACCAACCATCAGACCCCCATACACGCTATGTGGGATCAACATACCTTCTAATTGAACCAGGCAATTGACCTTTCCATTCCAGGTCTTCCCACTCATCACAAACCTAAACAAGCACTTGAGCCATGAATGAGACATTATCTTGATTAATGTGAACTACCCAACCCCCTAATTTATTTTAAGTTATCACTTGATTAAACTCTCAATGGGTTACCCCGGACCTGCCACTTTGTGTGTCGGACCCCCATTGAGAGCCACTCCCCTACTAACAACTAGGAGACCCAATGAACCAAAAGAGCCAAGCTAGCATGCATAATCACAGATAACATATACAATAAGGAAAGGAAAAAACCTTCTCGCTTACAAGTTTCCAAAAGTTCCAACCACATAGGTGAATACACTGTGCAAGGCTAACATCCAACATATACTCATCTAACACAATACAATCATCTCTAAGGATCATCGAAGAATTCCATCAAGAAGAAAATTTTCCCATAGCCTCTAGAAGACTCCTAACATTCACTTCACAAGATGACTTAGACATTGGTACAAAACCCACACGATTCATTCCCAATCAATAACCATTCACTTGACTACATGCAAACGACTCAAACCAAGAATAGAACATCATATCCAAAATGGGTTATAATGCAACCATTTCATATTTACTTAACATTCAACTTTTAAAAAACATTCTATTTCCATATATACTCACCTTTCACATCATGAAGGCAAAGAATCTCATATATTCTTTACATAGACCAATCCAACATAAAATCTTTTACCGAAGTCAAGTTGCAAAACCATCTAATTATACCAAATTCTACATACCACTCTACTACATAGATCTTGTTGAACTTAATGAATAGAACATGATTCAATAATTTTTTTCAACTAATTAATATTCACCCAACTTCTCAAATGATATTGTAGAGTAATTTTCATTCACACTAGATATAGAAACTAAATTGATCTAAAGTGAAAATTGTCAATATTAAACTTGGCTAGATTAAAATAAGAATAATTAAAGACTAGGATTAGACTCAAGCCTTAGAACCATAAATACAATGAAGTTAATAGATTCCTAACCAATTAAAATTTCCAATATAAATTCTTTAATTAACTAACATTTTCTCTCTAACTACTAAAATTATCTATTAAAATTTCATTTCTTTTCATAAATAATTTCTTATATAAATAACTCATGCAATATTCAACTATGTAAATATACGTACATATTACTGAAAATAAAAACATTAATAATACAGCCTGTTGTTAACAACAGTAATAAAAACTTATATAAAGGATCACATATAAGATCTACACATACATATATACGAACGAAAGGCAGTAAATTTCATATACACGACTCACATCTATCTCACAAATCATTTCGCATCAATAGTCCTTTGAATTACAAGGGACGATTTACCCATTAAATGTATTTAAGCAGCTAAAGAAGGATAAAGTTTTACTACAATTTTAGAATTGCAAAATGTATACCTCCCACACCCATCAAACTCTACAGGAAGATAAAGATAAAGGGGATGGAAAAGACTTATCAACAACTCAAATTATTATACGACTATCATATACCCAAGTCCATATATATATATATACACAGCGATACAACCTAGGCATCTCAAGATGGGCGCAATTTTGAATGTTAAATCAGAGGCAAAATGATAATACACAGTTGCACATTCAGAGGACACGAAGTGAATAATTCCACAAATATACCAATGGCGCAAGAGAATGAAGTTTGGTTAATATAATTTAGTTATTGTTGGAGCAACAACAACATTATGATAAGAAGATCAACCAACGAACCCCCGCCCCGTACCCCACTCAAACCAAGGTTATCTACTTCAAATGGCAAACATTCTTTTAACTACAACAGTATACAGAAGATCAAACTCTTAGAGGTATTAAAACCCATCGAATTAAACTCTTAACACTCAATGCCCTGGATAAGAAACACGGGCGAACAAACTGCAGGCTGACTACAAAGTTCATGCAATGATACATTGAATGCCCATCAAATGAACTACAAGTGAAAACTTAAGGCAAGGGTAGGGGTAAAAACACAAATGGCATGCAGGATAAACATCAAACAACAAAAATTACAATCGCATAATCTTCATTGAATACCAAATGTAATGTTTTCAATGCCAAGCGTATATACAGGATGAAATCTGAGTGGGACGTGCTTAAAGCCTAACATATGACATATGATTGGGACGCACTGAGATGGCAACAGCTAAGGCGAATGAAGGCCGCAGGGTATTTCCAGATTCAATACTTTTATTTAATGTTGTTCTGGTACCCATATATGGCATCGTGGTTCCATTTCATGTAGCCACCAACAAGAGTGTTACAAGCCAACAAGATGGAGGGAATTCTTATATAAGGAAAATCTTCAACGTTCCAGGTACCGGCTTTAGTGCCAAATACATGCCAACATTGAAATTCCCTCGTGGTATTTATGTTAAGGAAATTTCCTTTAGATCTAAGGATTCAAAGTACATCAACCATGTGGTACAAATGATTAAACCCCACAAACGATCTGTAGCAATGAAGGAGTCTGAAAAGGAAGAGAGAGCTACATTGGTGACTAAATCCCACAACATCGATGCATGAAGTATAAGCTCCTACCATCACGAATTTACAGATGATTATGTTGACATGTATTAAGGATTTAGCATGAGAGAATCCACGAAGGCGCGGCTAGGAAGAGCATGCAAAGCAAATAAACTTAATTAGAAATCTATAGTTTGTGCAGTCTTGAGTTAAAAGCCAAAGACCAGCGTCTACTCTCTTAGCGAAGGGAAGACTATAGTAAAACTCGGCTACAGAGCAATGCATACAAAAACTAACTCAAGATAACAAAAGCTAACTCAAATCACTGAGTAAAGATAAGTGACAGATCGACATCTCCAGAGGGAAAGTTAAAGATTGGCACGCCTTGTGAGTAGAAGGTCCGGTATTCCACTAATTAACACTTAAATTAACATCAAAAGTACTCAAATTGGTATCTAATAGAATCTGCAAGCAAAAAGATGAAACCGAATGTCTTTAAGTATACAAATGTGCATCGGTCGATATCAAATGAGACGCCAATTCAAGGTATAATCCAATGATAAATAAGAGAGAATACACAGCCAACGGAGCCATAAGCCTGAGTAGCATGCAAGCATGCAGCTGGAGTGAATGTTAATGGTCTAACAAGACTGACTTTCAAATATCAAAGAGAACAAAACCAGCAACGAATCTTCAGATTTGAGCTCCCCTTTTTTTTTCCTATATGAGAATTAAGTTTCAAAATTCCATTTCATGGTTGAAGACACTCTCAGGTATACGAAATCAACATACAAGAACTCAACGGGGAAGCAACGGCGACCAACAAGAATATACACAACAGAGGTGGCACTACTTGGTTCAATTCACATTGCATAATCCAAATTTCTGAAGCCTGACTAACCATTATTTACAAAATATACACAAGTTTTTCCAGTTAAAATATTTCAAGAAAAAGTAAATAGAAGTGCCAATTAGAAACAAAGGAACCTGTTTAGTTGGGCTGGAAGTTGGTGCAGAGATCGCTTCCTCCAATCTGCAGCTACAAAATTCTTCAAGATTCTCGTTACTGTAAAACCCCTGATCCCCAACTTTCCAAAACCCCCCAAGAAATCTTTTAAGAACCAGAGAAAACAAATTCAAGAACAAGAAACTCTCCCGAAACTCTCCCAAAACAGAATGCAAATTAGTTTCAGGGAAATAATCCAAAAGCCCTTTTGAAGTTAACTCCCACTACTTTATTTTTTATCCTCCACTATCCATAACTGCATCCACTACATTAAATTCATTAATTTATTTCTTTTATATTTCCCCCGACAATTTTTTTCAACCACTCTTCATTGTATATTAATAAAATATCTTTATTTAGTTATTCTCATTTAAATCCACTTTAGGATATTTAAATTTATTAAATCTAACTTACCTTTTAACTCTATTGCACCACAACCTAATTAATACTTTTACTTTAATATTTCTTTATTAATTCATAATTTAATTTATTTAAACCAATTAAAAATATTAATAATAATTTATTTATCAAAACTAAAATTATATTAAAACACTTAATTAAATTATCAAAATACCTATCAACCATAATAACCTTTTATTTGATTTAAATCACTCATAGCATCAATCACACAAATAACTCAATGAACAAAATACCCAACAGTAACTGACCGCACAACGAGATGGAAGATGAAGCGACAACACTAACGGAGGGGCACTACAAACTCAACATTATTAAATGCAAGCATTGAAATTGAGATATGACATTTGAAGAGCATAGAGTGTTTGTTTTAGTAGCAATAAGGAGACTTGTAAAACAGAAGAAGTGTGATTCAAATGAGGACACCTTGACCACTGAACTCTTGTAAGTTGTGAATTTGTATATGAACATGATCATGGATCAATTTTAATATGTATTTGGAAAGATGAGTTTCATCTACTTGGAATTATATAATGTTATTTCATTTATGTTATGAGATGCACGGAAATTATTTATGTAATGTGCAATTATGTTATTGAAAAGGAAAACTTTCATTTCCCTATTTTTGGAAACTTGGTTTATTTATTTTCTAAGTTAAAACTTAAGTAAAAATTGATGAGTAAGCATTAGATATGTTACATGTGGTATCAAAGCTACCAGGTTTAGTGCTTGAACCTATGAGCTCATTATGTAAGTTTTTTCTCAAACATTATCAGTAGACAATGTTTGAAAAGTTATTAAGGAAGTCAATTTCTTAAAACTTGTCTAACTTTGGGACTAGGAAATAATCATCCCTAGAGGTTAAAACTCCTAAACCAACAACTCATAGAGAGATTCCCTTGGATTGCGGAAGGAATGCACCTGGGCTAAGTAAGAATGTTATGTTTATTGGTGCAAATGTTTAATTGGAGAAACTAATTGTAAGCATAAATGAAAAACTTCAGATGAAGTAGAAAATTCAACATATTGCTAATCAAAACCAATGAGGGAGGTATCTAAGAGGCGGGAAAACCTTCTGACAATCCCGATTCAAACTAGATTAAAACTTGGAAATGATAATTGGAACAAGTATGAGAGTTGGTACCTTAGAGTAAAGGTTAGAGATTAAAATGGGTCTGAAAAAGGAAGCAGCTCACAAAGGTAAAGATGAAAACTAACATGATCCCACCAACTAGAATGGGCATGGTCAATTTCGAGACAAGACCTAATAATGAGAAAAGAAACTGACTAACCCTTGAAGTATCTGAGGTTATGAAAAAGATAAAGCCATCATGAATTATAGACAAAAAAATTTAGAAAATTTGGTTGCAAGGAAAAAAAAATAGATAGTAAAGTAGGCTAACTAGACAAGAACTTGGGTAGAGTAGTGTTTGGTTGAAGTTTAGGTTGAGCTTCTAAGTTTGACAAACGAAAGTAAATTTGTGCCAATCTCGTTATGATCATTTGAAGACTTTCCAGGGGTAAATTGGATATGAAGAATACTATGTTGCCAATCAGAAGAATAATTAAGTAAATTGGGGAGCAAAAGGTATTTGCAAGATATACCTAGTGGGAGTAAGAAAGGCAAGTAATAGTCATTCAATTGTAGAAATCCAAACAAGAAGAATGTTAAATTATTACAATCAATTGGGAGAAAATAGATGAATATTAAGAATTTGACTTTTAAGATGATTTAATGTTTTATAAGTCTCAAAAACACCAAGGGGAAGAAAAGAAGTATATGGATCACAAAAAGATCGGATACAGATAAGTACCCTATTCAATAGAATTTGATGATGTATTTCAGTCAAGGAAACTTTTTGACTTCTCCATAGACATGGTTTTTAGATCAAAATCCTTATATCTGAAATTTTGTATCCAATGACCACAACAAAGTTGTTGGAATTGAAGGCTAAGCTATAGAAGTTTTTAGTGGAAGATTTGAATGGTCAAGAAAAATTCAGGGGCCTTTGACCAAATAAAAGAGAAGTAATTACTACACCAATTCTATAAGTTCCTAATTTGGAAGGCCAATATATGGTTATCATTGATACCTTGAGAAAAGGATAAGTAGTATGCTTACTTAAAGAAAGGCAAGTTAACTCCTAGGAATTAAGAAATGAAAGATATATGAACAAAACCATGCTCCACATGGTATCTGTGATCGACAAATTAGTATGGGCCAACTATGCTTGATCCATGAGGATACGAAGCATAATCATGCCACTAAACGTCAATCCCAATAAGATCAATCAATAAAAACTAAACTAAGCATCCATTTAAAACTAACATTTTAAATCATGAAAGCTTTAAAAACACCTATTCTAATCCATTGAAACTTATCCTATTGGGGGAGTGGTGTCGCATTGATGTGGAATGGCAACCCTTTCCCAATTTTGTGGATAATGAGTTGTTTCAATTGATTCTATTGAAGATAATCAACAAAACTAATGAAGGATGTGTGATGAAACATGATTTAAAGCTAAATAAACATGATGCAAGCTATTTTAACATGATCTATGCTAAGATGATTGATATGGGTGAGTGCAAAGCTAATATAAATGGATTTTAAGATAAAAAGATTCAAACCCCAATTACTAAATAAATTAAATGGATGCATTTATGTTATCATGGAAGCCATTAATGGAAGCTAAGCTAGTATGCAACTAAATTAAGCTAAAATGATATTAAATGTGAGTGCAAGTGAAAATGATTTTAATAGCATAAGTTTGATGTTGAAAGATGGATTCATTTGTCTCCAAATAGTGACCTATTTATAGGAGGACAAATGAGAAATGAAGGGTTGAGATCAAAAAATCTAATCAATGGTCAAAGATGGGGGAAAGATGAAACATGGATGATGGATGAGAATCAATGATCACATGGATCAAGGAAAGAATCAAGGGTTGATATTCTTTCAAACAAACACTTTTAACTTGCACAAAAAGTCTTGTTAGTTAACTTGCACATGAAGTCTTGTAAGTTTGTTATGAAGGAGAATATTCCTTTGTTTCAAATGAGTGAGAAAAGAGAATATTCTTATAGATGAGGGAAATAGATATTTAGCAAATTAAAACAAATTTTTAATGTGCAAAAAAGGGGGAAAGAATATTTTATGGGAATACTATTTTTGGAGGAATGTGTAAAGAAGAAATATTCCAAGAGAATATTCCTTTGCAAGTGGGGGGAATTAGATTTATTAGTAATTGATAATTAAACAAAGGTTTAATTATGCAAATAGGGGAATTTCATGATATTCAGTAAATAAAGTGATTTAATGAAAAGGGGGAAAGTGATATGATATTAAATTAAATACCTTAGGGTTATTTAACTAAACAAAAGGACTTAGGAATTTAAATTAAATAATTAGATTTATTTAATTTAATAGGACAAAATGTTAACATGAAAGGGGATGAATTCATCTAATTAGATTAATTAGATTAATAGATGAAAATGATGTAATTAATTAAATAGCTAGGATAATTTAATTAATTAAGAAAAAAAGGATGGATTTAAGGACGAAACGGTATTAGTATACTTGATTCGAGTGTATGATATCATTCAAGACATTTTTAAGTGTACATTTTTCCCCCTTTTGAAACGAGATACCTGTTACGTTGGTTCAAAGACTGATGCTCTTTGGATTGAAAACTATTGCTTAAATCAAAAAAAAAAAAAATGGATGCCCCACTATTACCCCAAATGGAAGGAATAAGCTAGTTCCCTACCCCCTTGAGAAATTGAGTGAAAATTTTGAATTTTGGGTTGATTTCTCAACAAAGGTTAAATACTACCTCAGGGGTCCAAAAAGGCTCTAGGATGCAAAAAAACATGCCAAAAACACAAAAAATAATGCAAAATAAGCTTTAGTTTGGCAAGATTGGTGAAATTGGTGAAAAAACCCTAGCTGCAAGGTCAAATTAGGGCAACAAACCCTAATTTTGAGGCTTAAATAGGTGATAAAGAGTCATTTTCAATTCATTTGTGCATTCACACCTTAAAGATTTTTGCATTTTGAGCTTTGATACCCCAGCGAAATGGCTTGCCGTGTGCTCCCTCTTCATCTTTTTGATCGAGTTCGAGAGTACCAACGGCGTGTAGACATAGGACCCCAAGTATGTGACTCGAAACTTTTCTCGATTTTTTCTTTTGAGTGCATTTAATAGGGCATCAAAGTTAGGTCAATAGGCGCATCATTGTATAGTGACGATTTTGAAGCGTTGGAAGCATCGCTATTGATTTTATAGCGACTCACCCTTTGTCTAGGCATGCACCCCGATTTTTTGATTTAGCGACACATATGATTAGGGGGTCACGGGGGTAATATAGCGACACATGGGCTTTTTAAGTTCAACATCACTTGAAAGCGGTGGGCGATGTATGTAACAATTGGTGACACACCCTAATTTTTTAATAGAGCTATGCACCCCAATACCGATTCACTTTTGAGCGTAGTGACGCACCCCTAAAATTGATATAGTGACGCACCTCAAAATCAGCGACACTATTGATTTCAATGACGCTATTGATGGTTTGGGGGCAAAGTCTTAAAGTTTGATCATTTTTTTAACTTTGTCGGCAAATTGACACTATGTGTGTGGTGCGTGCAAGAGGATCCTCCACCGTTGATGTCCTCAGAGCACAAATATGACACTTTGTCTGCAGCTAGAGACTTCAATGATTTGGAGGTGAAGCGGATGTGGAGGCTAGGGTTAGGCTTCATCACTTTCATGTTTGAGATCAAGACCCATCTTGCTTTGATGATAGTGCTAGTCTAGAGGTGGCACAGCGAGACTACTTCTTTTCACTTGCCCACTGGCGAGGTGACCATCACACTTGAGGACGTGTGGCGCATACTGCGATTACCTATTCATGGTGAGCGTGTCATTTATGACCCAGATGTCAAGAGAGATGCATGTCTCTCTCTTCTTCACAGACACCAAGTTGTTCTAGTTAGCTCCCATATTGATTTGGATTTCTATCGAGGTCGGGTGGACACTTTCAGATTGTTTGTTGCGGCCCTGATTTGCAACATCAACGGGGTAGAGATTTCAATCTCATATGGGGTTTAGCATGGGAAGGTATGATCTAGAGAGACACCATGTATGCCTAGGGTTCAGTTCTCCTCACCTCCTTGTACCATGATATGCATGAGGTCGTCTATCGAGAGGGCAGGAGCATCAGAGTAGGGGTGACTTTGTTGCACATATGGGCATATGAGAACATTGCAGTGTTGAAGCCCTTGGTATTCTCGCTAATATACATGAGGATGAGCTTGTCATTTTCAGATATGCAGTGCTGATGAAATTGCAACACACGGGCCCCACAGGTTTGGCATATTGGCGTCATGTCATTGATGACATGACAGTATTCAAATGGAGGTCATGGCTACAACATCCCCAGTGTTATGATCAACAGTAGCTAGATTTTGCTAGATAGACTAAGTACATACAAGGCCAAGAGCACACGATTATCGAGCAATACCTCCTAGATCGCATTGCTCAAAATTTTAGGGAGGTATAAGATGTTCTTGCAAACGATTATACTACTATGTTTCCCAAGTCACAGAGAAAGGTTCGGTAGGGGGCCCAAATTGATCCTGTGGTGGCGATCAATGATTTTAGGTATCTTGTCCCACAACCATGGGCATATGATCAGGGTCTCCTAGATGCGGGGACCACACCAACCTATGATGCATGGTTCAAGCCACCTATACGCCTGACAGATCTAGTGGCGACATACCCTGGCAGAGGTAGAGGCATAGGTCGAGGCCGAGATGGTGGTTGAGGTAGAGGCCAAGACCAAGAGCAAGACAGGGGCTAGGTGCCAAGTGATGGGCACCAGCAGCATCAGCAGGATCAGGGTCATCAGAACCCAAGGCATCAACAGCACGATGGACAAGTTCTAGGGGCACCACCGCATCCTCCACCTGTATAGCTAGATGCACAGACTCAGGGACATATTCAGACTCTCATTACAGAGAGAGATCAGCTATGTCAGTGGCTGCAGGATATGACTACGCAGTGAGATCACGAGGTTCAATTGTGACAGCAACTGGACCTACAACTAGCCTAGGAGATTGGGTGAAGACAGCAGTTAAAGGCAGTGATAGTTGCATCACAGGGTAGGACTGTATCGACTAGGTTGTACAAAGAGGTAGTCACATAGGTTGCATAATACTGCATGCATTATCATCATGATGTTCCTCAAGCGATGCGACAATCTAATTTTTTCACAGCGGAGCAGAGCACCACCTAGAGCTAAGGATCATCCATCAGTTAGGGGTGAGTCCAGTAACCATGAGGTTTAGCCATTTTGTAGACACTTTTTTGGGTGTTTTCCCTGATTATTTATATAGATATAAATTCATGGGATCCTTTTTGATAGCCTCGTGGATATTGTATTTTTATCGATATATACATACACTGATTCAAATGTTGTATCATGAAAATCACCATGTTTTTATATATATACAAGATGATTTGGATTCGATACGATGTTATGTGATCTTTATTTCATGTTCATGAATATATGGATGCACTTCTTTTATTTATACGATATGTGATATGCGATAATGTAGTGATATGCAATGAAATGGATGGATGCACTTTTGTTTTAGTATCTTTTTATGAAATGTTATGGTATGGATGCTATGATATGTAGATGTTATGCTTATGCAAATGATATGGATGTATTTCTTTTTGTGTACTTTTCTATGCAATTTATGAGATGATGATGTATGCATATGGATGTATGGATAATGCAAATGTTCATGCCTATGATATGATAATGCGATGTATGTTTATGATATGTGATATGTATGCATGTTCATGATCTGTGGATGCGGGATGGATGCATTGATGATGTTTTTGTTGATTGTCATGATACCAAGTTGGCGCGGAGAGAAGATAGAAGAAATAAGATGAATGATTTGACCATTGATTTTGATGATAAAGTTCGACAAGTCCTTGATCCAATGAGGCTTTATTAGAGATGGTGGTGAGAGAGATGCATGATGATTTCCTCATATCTTTGGATTGGAGTTTTTTGCCATTCCTTATTTTTGATATAATACATAGACACAATGCATCAAGGTATTGATAACCAGGATGGCATTGTATCTAGTGTACAATGAACTTTGACTCTACAAACAAATAGGATAGTTCTTGTTCACATCTTGACATACGAAAACCTCATCAGAATGTAGTTTACTGGTTCAAAATATCTTGGACCAAAGCATACACAATAGTAAACAATCTATTCCAAATAATTTACCTACACACAAATAAGCAAGTATGCACCAAGATTATTTTACAAGAATACCCACAAGCACAACAAATGAAATATAATGATCGATGCCCCATTCCTTTCTCTCTAAATCATTTAGACATCATCGAGAGGTCCTCGGAATGGGTTATTGAGATAAATCAGAAGAAAAAGATCAAAGACAAATAGTCAGTATTATTTATATCTTTTGCCTGTTTACTTTAGCTAAGGTAATTTCTGATGTTGATGTCCATCGCAGGAAGATGCATCCTAGGAAATTTTATCAAATGGTTTGATTAGGATGAGGTTTATGATAAATCGTTAATACAAAATCCATTGACTCACTCACCTATGATCTATACTTTAGATTTTGACACTTAGGTTCCCACTTTACGACTTTTTATACTTGTTTTCTATTTATTTTTCCAAAGGTTGAAGGTGACGATTGATTTTATCATGGGAGAAGTTTCATTGCAGGTGAAAGCAAGATGGGATGGGTAGTTTTGGGGTTTTTTGGAAAATTTCAATGTTTTCGTTATTTTGAAAATGTTTTGAGGTTGTTTTGGTCTTTTCGAAAGTTTATATGAATGTTTATGTCTTTCAGTTATTTGAAGTTGTTTAAGGTTTTCTCTAAGATATTTGACATTGTTTAGGTCTTTTTGAATGTTTTCTAATGTTTTTGTGTTTTATGAATTTTTAAATGTTTGTGGATTTCCAATATTTGAATGTTTAGGGGTTTTCTAAGTTTTGACCAAGAACCTAACCTAAAAGACTATCCTGAGGGCCTCGGGGGCTTATCAAAGATGATCCTTGCCTACATTATACACACAGAGACCACGTAATTCAACTAACTTGACTTATTTACGATGAGATTAACAATTGATGGATTTCCAGTTTATTATGACAAACTCCTAAAGGACTAACCTAGGGTGTCTCAGAGGCACATCAGTGATGGCCTCACCTACGTTCAAGATCAAAGACTCGTAGTTTGACATGGTTCTTTTTTTGGACTTTCGATGTTTTGACCTTTTTAGGGATTTTGATGTGATTTGGATGTTTTGGGTTTTGACTTTACAATTTTTTGAATGCTTTTGGATTTTAGTTGTACAGGAATTTGGATGTTTTTGGATTTTAGGCTATACAAGATTTTGCAAATATTTTTGGATTTTTTATGAACATTTTACGAATTCTTTTAATATTTTCAATGATATTTCTAATAACCTTAAGATATACATGAACCCAATATAATCTAGAAAGAATTTCCCCCAGCGTGATGCAATAAACTACTTCAATACAGGCAGGACAAGCTGACCTTTGGAATATCCCAAGTAGTTTTTAAAGGGGATACGATACTTTACAATATCAAGCCATGATGCAAATACGGATGGGTGATGGAATAAAGAGGATGAATGAAGCAATAGATGGATGTGATGCAAAAAATGATAGGATAAAGAGCCAAAGATGGATGGAGGTGCTTTATTTATGCAAGGAATTTGTTTGCTAGGTTTTCACCAAGGTACTTTCCTAAAGCGCCACCAAAGTGGTTTCCACTAGAGGACGGTTGTTTTTCTTTACTTTTTTCAATCATTTTCTCATTTTTTTGGATTTTTTATCATTTTTTTATTTTTTATATTTTCAGATTTACACCCTTCAAGCCTAGGCATAAAACTTTTTAAGATGCAAGCTTTTGGTTGGTTCCTGCAAGGGTTCACCTTCAGGTGTTGACAATTGATATGCTTATGATCCATAGCTTGTTGTGATGACAAAGGGACCCAACCAGTTAGGCTCAAACTTTCCTTTGTTGTCCTAATCTGAAATATTTTTCTAATTTTGCTTTAGGACAAGATCTCCTACTTGGAAAGACCGACACTTGATCTTCTTGTTTTAGCTTTGTTTCAGTCAGTTTTGATATACTTTCAAGTGATTGAGGGCGTTAAGACGACGCTCATCCAATAATTCTAGCTCATTTAGCTTAGATACTTTGTACTCTTCATCGGTGATTAGGTTCTATAGTGACACTCGCAGTGATGGAAGCTCGACCTCAATAGGAAAGATGGATTTTGATCCATAGACTAGGGAGAACGGGGTTGCATCTGTAGGCATGCGGATACTGGTTTGATAGGCCCATAGGGCGGGATTCAACTACAAATGCCAATCACGGCCAGCTTCATTAACCATTTCTTTAGGATCTTTAGGATGGTATTGTTTGTAGCCTCAAGTTGGTCATTGCCTTGGGGGTAATACGGGGTAGAGAATCAGTGTCGGATGTTGAATCTTTGATATAGCTCTTTTACATCATGATTCTTGAAGGGTGTTCTATTGTCTGAGATAAGGGTTTGTGGAACACCATAATGACATATTAGATGATTTAGGATAAACTTAGCAATTTTCTTCCCTATGATGTAAGTCATATGAATGGCTTCCACCCACTTGGTAAAGTACTCAGTGATCGTTATGATGAACTTGTGGCCATTAGATGAGGTTGGAGTGATCTTTCCTATGAGGTCAAGTCCCCACTGTGAAAAAGGCCAAGGTGTGACCATTGGTTGCAACTCCTGAGTTGGAAAATGAATCAAATCTCCATGTCGTTGGCACTAGACACACTTCTACACATACTAATGGGCTTCTCTTTCCATGGTTGGCCAGTAGTACCCCGTCCTCAACAATTTCTTAGCTAAAGTCATACCACTAGAATGGGAACCACATATGTCATTGTGTACCTCTGTTAAAGTAATCAAGGCTTCCTCTTGGTTAAGGCATCGTAGTAATGTCCCCTCGATGCTTCAACAGTATAAGGTATCACCTAGGATCATGAATCAAGATGCCTTCTTAATAAAGGTCTTTTTAAGATTGGAGGTGATATCGGATGGGAGGGTTCCTCTACTTAGGTAGGTGAATATGTCATGATACCACGGGGATCCAAGACCAATGATGACACAAAAATTCAAATTCTGAGATTTTGAAAGTTGGTACGAGAAGTTGTTCTACCAATAATTTGCAATGAAGGACGTTGTGCGGCATGTCTAACAATGATCCAATTGTTGCCATAGCATCTACTACTCTGTTGTTCAAAAGAGGAATCGGATCAAAAGTTATATCTATGAAAAGGTCCTTGAGACTTTGTACCATCTTCTTATAAGGACTAAGCTTGTCATCCTTGGTTCAATAGTCATCATTGACTTGGTTGATAACCAACTCTGAGTCTTCATAGATTCTCATCTCTTGTATTTGTTATTGAACTATTATCCTTAGACCTATAATTAGGGCTTCGTACTCAGCAATGTTGTTAGTACACGGAAATGATAGCCTATGTGACTTTGGGATGCAATCCCCTTTAGGGGTGATAAAGAGAATACCTACCCCTAATCCATGTTGGGTAAATGATCCATCAAAGTACATCTTCCACTGATCTATTATATTGATAAGGAACATTGATAGGTGCATCTTCTAGTTGGTCTGCAATCACTTGTCCTTTGATTTCATTGCGCTCCATGTACTCTATGTCAAATTTAGTCAGGATCATTACCCATTTGGCCATCTACCTAGTGAGAGTTGCTTTAGATAACAGGTATTTCAATGGGTTGATCTTTGCAATGAGCTTGATTTGATGAGGCAACATGTAGTGCCTAAAATTTTGTGAAGCAAAAACCACTACTAAGCATACTTTCTCAATGGATGAATAGTTCATTTCATAGCCCACCAAGGTCCTATTGATGTAATAAATTTCTCTTTCCTTTTCATTTTCATCATGTTATGCTAGAAGAGCACCTAGTGTTGCTGATGTTGCTAAGATATACAAGATCAAAGGTTTGTTTGGTAGCGGTGGCATAAGCACTGGAGGTGCCAATAGATAGTCCTTAATCTGTTGGAAAGATTTTTCACACTTCTCATCCCACTTTTAAGTTATTCCTTTATAAAAAAGATGTGAAAATGGGTGGATTTTATCTGATAGTTGTGTTATGAACCTTCTAATGGACTACAACCTTCCTTGTAATCCTCTCATTTGTTTCATTGTTTGCGGTGATTCCATGTCTTGGATGGATTTTTCTTTTGTTGGATCAATTTCTATCCCTCATTATGATACAATATAGCCAAGAAGCTTCCCTGATGTAACCCTAAAGACACATTTTTTGGGTTTAGTCGTATCTTATACTCTTCAAGCTTGTCGAAGATGGGTCCCAAGACTTCTATATGCTCACTCTTTTTCTTTGACTTTTCCAAAATATCATCCACATAGTCTTCAACTATTTTGTGGATCATGTCATGAAAGATGAGGGTCATTTATCTTTGATAGGTTGCTCCTACGCTCTTTATCCCAAACGGCATTGTGTTCCAACAATATGTCCCCCATAGACAAGTGAATACAATCTTGTGTTAATCCTCCTTGGCAATTATGATTTGATTGTAACCTAAAAAACCATCCATAAGTGATAGAATTTCATGCCCAATTGTTAAATCCATTATGATGTCAATGTTAGGGAGAGGGAAATCATCCTTTGAGCATGCCTTGTTTAAGTCTCTGAAATCAGTGTAGATTTTGATGCCCCCAGTGGGTTTAGAGACTAGTACCAGGTTTGAAACCCACTTAGTATAATCTATCGGTCGGATGAATCCAATGTCAAGAATATTTTGTAACTCTAGTTTCACCAAGAGTGCTATATGAGGGTGCATTTTCGTTAACTTTTGCTTCACTAGTTTGGCTTTAGGATAGACTGCTAGATGATGCACAACTACTTTTGGATCGAGCCCTGGCATATCCATGTATGACCATGCAAATTTAGCTCTTCTCTCTTTCAGGAATGTTGCTAGGTTCGTCTATTCTTCATCCAACAAGGATTCGGCATAGAAAGTGATCTTGGGTGCTTCTTTTGTTCCCACGTTGACTAGAGTGGCCTTTTCTACTAAGACTACTGACTTTTCTGGATGCATTGCACTAAGGGGGAAATTAAATCCCTCATCCTTGGGCACCTCAAAGAGGTTTTCACTCTCGAATGAATCCTTTCTTTTTACTATTTTAGGATCAGAGAGTGCAACAGTGTGGCTTTTACTCAAAGATATGCAAGTTAGTTGCATGTCATTAATTTTACAACTGAAGGATTCAATTGTCTCCTTGTAGTACGCCCTTGTGTTGAGCTCTATGTAAAAATCAGTCTTGTGATTTTCCCATGATAAGTTGTCATGAAGTTCCATGAATTATGAGATCGCTTCATTGTTTTCGAATAAATCTAGAATCGATGGTCCTTGTTGGTCCAAGTCAATGAGTTGTGAGTATACTAGGAAAATTTAATTTGGTTGGTTGCTTGGGGTGAAGGTTGATGTAGATATCATGAAGAGGGAGCTATTATCAAATAGGTCAGGAACATCCAAGGGGAAGTCATCTAGGGTCGTATCACGCAATGTTGGTAACCAAGAGGAAGCCTCAACCCGTTTAGTGGAAGTACCCTTGCCAATAAGGGTAACCTTACCCTTGCTAGTAGTACAACCTAGGCCAAGATTCTTTGGAAGTTTCTTAGGAATGATAGGTTCTAGCAAACCATTGCCATTATGTCCCTATTTCTCGTTCTTCGTATACCCCATTCCCTTCATTAGCTACAAGCCTTTGTTGTCATCTTCCATGGGAAGAATGGGGATGGATCGTTCATCTTGATAAAACAGTTTAGATATATCCTCTTCATTGACATCTTCTTTGTTCAAGTCCCCCCACTTGGTAAGGTAGTAGCTACCATCTTGATAGTTTCAGGGATGTTGTTGCTAGGTGTGGGTTTCCCGTGAGATTTGGGAGAAACACATAGCTCTCCCAACACAAAAGTATCTTTCGTTAGCTTATAGTTTCCACAACCATCACCCTGGATCACTGCTTTGATGTCAGGTATGTTCTGCACAATGGGTGTTTTCATTTCTAAGGTAGACGCAAGGGATGATGGGTCAACAAATGAGGTAGAAAGTGTAGGCCCTTCATCATTCTTGGGTATTTGGGGCATCTTATAGAACTTGGCCTCAAGATTCTTGCAGTAGTAAAAAGGCTCAAGATTTCCATGGATGGTAACTTCTCTACCCTTGAAAGGAAACTTTACATATTGATAGTAGGTTGAAGCTACAGCTTTTAGGGAAAGGATCCAGGGTTGACCAAGCAAGATGTTGTAGGGAAGATCAAGGTCTAACACTTGGCATGTAGTTTCTACAATGACAGGTCCTATTTGGATGGGCAGTACGACGATTCCTTGTGATACCCACTCTTGATCATCATATTCTCTAATGGTGGTACTCTTTGTTTTCTCAATAGTATCCTCTGAATAGCCCAGATTTTTTATCAACTGAAGGGTGCAAATTTTCAGACCAGCACCTCCATCTACTAAGACTCTTTTAACCTTGTCCTTATGAACGATGACCTCAAGGTGTAAAGCACGATTATGAGATGGTTGTGATGGTAGGTCTTGTTTTGAGAAAGTTGTGAATCTATTAAAATTTGTGGGAAGAGGCGCATCAAATAGGACTCGTTATAGGCGACCTCCATACATATGATGTTAAACTCTTTGATATGGTCCATAGGACTTCCCGTCCCTTTGTATTTTTCGAATTTAGGGATTTCAAAACCAAGAGGGAATGGTACTGTTGTGATGTTTTGATTGAATGGATATGGGCATAGGATTTATGTATGGGGTTTCTTCATTTTTCCAATCCAGATATCTTGCATTTCTTGTGTTAACACCTTGATTTGCAAAGCCATATCGCCTTGTGGGCTTGGTGGAAGAACATATGTTGTTTATTTTGGGATGGTGGATGAAGTTTATGTGGGATTCTAATATGATGAGGTGTTGTATGGTGTGTATGGTGGCTTAGGATAAGGTGATGATAGTGTAAGTGTATATGTTCCTAATGTGTTCGGGTTGACGATTTTTTGTTGAGGGTTATAGTATAAACCTTGTTGTTGTTGTTGTTGTTGTTGTTGTTGTTACACGAGCAATTATCACTGTTGGGAATATTGTTGAGCTTCTTGTTGTTGTGATTGTTGTGATTGTTACTTTTGTTGAGCTACTAAGGTTGCTTGTTGTGTTGCTAAAGTTGCTTCTTGTTGTTGTGCTACTAGGGATGCTTCTTTTTGTTTTTGTTGTTGTTTTTATTGTGCTACTAGGGTTGTTTGTTGTTGTTGTTGCTATTGTTTTGCTAAGAGTTGTATGTTCTTATTGTTGTGTTGCTAGGGTTGCTTCTTGTTGTTGTTGTTGGAATTCTTGTTGATAATCATGTTGTGCTTGATGTAAAGCTAGGGAATGTGCTTGCAATGTAGGATCAATCAATGGTTGGGACATCTATGATGAGTTTTGGCTGTTGATATTTGTGCGGGTTGCAGATTGTTGATGAGAGGTTGCAAGATAGTGGATTGTGGTGGAGGAACATAAGTTTGAGGTCCCATTTGATTTTGTATGACTTGGGTGACAAACGGTAAAGATGATGATGGTGTTGTTAAGCATGGTGATGTTAAGGGCACATTAGGACCTTGAGTCCATTGATTGAAAGGATTCCCTTGACCGATGTTTTGGGGATTCGCTTATGTTTGAGATGTGGCCACCGTATTACCTTGGTTAATGGGATTTGTGATCATGGGATTGTTTTGATGTGGGTTGTTGATAGATGGAATATATGTGTTTTGGGATATTGTTGGGTTTGATGTATCAATGGGAGGATTGGATGAAGATGTTCCATGTTGCGTTAAAGGCTGATTTTGTGTAAAGTTATTTCCTTGTCCTTTTGGGTCTACTTGTGACACTTGGTCCACACTACTTTGCATGATGTTGGGCATACTTGTGGTACTCATGGGTATCAATGAAGATGGTGTCCTTGATATGTTGAAGTTGTCATAGAATAATGGAGTGTAAGTGGTTTATGTTGATGTAGAGAATTCTCGAGAATGGGGGGAATGTCAAATGTTGGTGTCCAAGTGGTAGTTTGAGGAGGATTGGTATTAAGAGTACCTACAAGTGTGTTGCTTTCAAATGGAAGAGTATGGCCAAAGTCCTTAGCAAGACTAGCTACAATACTAGGTGTTGGTGTTTGATTGAGCCCTAGTGATGGAGTTGTTTGAATAGTGGATGGATTCAAGCCTTGTGTCAATGATTGTGCAATAAAAGATGGGGAATTGGGGAACTATGTTTTCTAAGGCTTGATGTTCCATGATTTCTTCCCTAGTAAGTCCAAATGGATAATTATTCATGACATCTTCTATCTCATATGCTCCTGATGGTGACGAAGGTTGTTGTGATGGGGTAACATGACTTCTTGGATCAAATTATTAAGGATTAGGATCACTTGAGGTGAATGTGACTTTGGTTTTCTCCATGATTCTCTTGTGTTATGATCTTGTTTTTACCAAAAATTTTGGGTCACCTATGGGAGAGTTGTGTTGAGATTTGTAATGTTTAAACTCTCTAGTTGACTCAAATCTATGTAGAAAGGATGTTCTAAGTCTTTTTGGAGCAATGATGGTAGTGGGAGATGAAAACATGAATGATATGGGGAGTGATTTTTGTAAACGTTTTAGGACAACACTTTTGACTTAATTTTGATGTTTTGATGTTTGGATAAAGGATGTTTATGAACTTATGAATCTTTAGGGTAGACTTGTGACCTTCAAGATAAATGAGATTAAAGATGATAACTAACTTAACCAAATGCATGGAAAATGATTCATTTCACATACAAAGTAGCTAAGTTAGGATTTGGGTTGATAGATGTTCAAGTCCAAAAGTGTTGGTGTGTTTGAAAATTTTGTAAAGTTTGGTGAAGTGAAATTTGGATTTTAATGAAGGGGTGGATGAAATGTTTGACCCAATGCCGACCTAGAGTGAACCTTTGTTTTCAAAGACCAATGTGGTGAGAAACATGCTAGACCTCTAAATTTTTCAAATCATGTGACCAATGTTTGACTTAAATGAGAGGTTCATATTGAGCATACATGTTTGGATTATTTAGTGGAATAATTCTATAAAACCTTGTTACCAACTTGTTCCTATTGCGGTATTGTCTTAGGATACGTCTTCTAATGTACTTTGAACTATGATGTCTAAGTTTGAAATAGCGGCATGTAGACCTTCTCTTGGGGATTTTGATTTTGCGTGGTATCATTTAGACAAGTTCAAAATCATGGAAAAGACCATTTTTTTTACTTTCAAATAGGGCATACAATTTTGGATTATTCCTTGAAACCTGTATGTAAAATTTCCTTATTAATCTAGTCATATTTTGATAAAGTTCCTCAAGGTATTGTTTGATAGATTTTTTACTATGTCGTCTCAGTTTGAAGTGACGGAATGTAGACCTTCTCTTGATAATTTTTATTTTGTGTGAAATCATTTAGAGAAGTTCAAGTTTATGGAAGAAAAGAGGATATTTATTGCCACGCAGGTGGTGGTAATATGGGCCTTCCAACTACAATATCAGCTTGTTCCTCTTCTTTGTCTATGATGTATGTTGCATTTCTCCACTAGGTTGGTGTTTCCTTTGTTTCAAAAGTGAAGCTTCTCAAACTACTAATTATATCAGTTTGTTCTCCTTCAATGAGTTCAAAGTTTGGTTGAATGATAGCAGGTGTAAGGTTGGGTTGTTCAATTGAAGCGATCAGGCAGCAAATGGTCATGTGGGGTTCAATTTTTCAAGTTATCTTGCTTAAGTGAGTTTCTTTTTACCAAAAACACTTGTCTTTCTTGAGTTCAAACTAAATGTCTATGTCAAAAACATCATCAATTCCACAAAGTCTGGTTTTTGAAAAGGATGAAGTTAGGGACATAGTTACCTAGGTTAACTTTGGGAAGTATGGATTGAGATGTAAACCAAAATATTTAGAAGTCTCTAAGAATAAATTCTTAGGACAAGCATCAATATCAAGGTTTTGTCAAAGGATAGCCATACTTAGACCAAAGGGTTTGAAATTTTGAAAAGACTTGTTGATGTTTGTTTCTAATTATTTTGGAATCAAGCAAGTGTTAAACTGACTCCCAAACATTTACAATCCTTGATAGATCAAGTACGTATTTTTCGGTAGGCTTATCATCATTGGAAGAAATGATCAATCCGTGAAGATGAAGTGGGAAAATAGACTATGTCAAGGAAATGTAGCGTCTTGACATGCCAAGCAAAGGAGTCCATTCCCCATTTGTTTTATGCCTCAATCAAAAACCAGACATGGTAAGTAACTTTTGGGTGTGGTGCTACTCCCATGCACTAACTTGAAATATGTTTCAAAATTGGACTTGGTTAGCCACTACAACAAGGTTTTTAATGACCATATCTAGGATAGACTGGTGTCATACACACAACAATTCGCTCAATTAAGAGGCCTCCCAACCCTTAGAAACATCTAAGGGTTTTAAAGCATCACAAGGATGCTAGGGGAGACTTTCGTCAGTATGGTACAACCACAACCAGCTGGTTAGTGGCTTTTGTCACTCCAAATTATTTATATAGCAAGCCGAATAGAAAGCACCACTTGGTTTGTTCCCTCTCACAAATTGGGGGGAAAACCCTCTAAAGGTTACACATGTTTGAAGCATAAAAATACTTTTTGTCACCCAAGATTTTCCAATAGATGCAAAGGGAGAGGATAAGCGCTTCCAAGCAGAAAAGTAGACTTGTGTGTTTCTCTTCGCACAAGATCGCACGAAGCACAAGGGGATTGGATACGTACAACAAGAATACATAGACAAATCAAACACATGTTCATTTTAATCCATCATAGCCAAATAAATTTATTTTAAACAGCAAACAAAGTGTGGAAGTTGTATTGTTCAATTTTAAGCCAAAAAGCAAAATGATGTGAGGGTTCAATTTTAACCAATTTGAACGTTCATTTTAAAACCCAATTGAAAGCTAGTTTGGTCCTAAAGCATAAAATAAAAAAGCATCATAAATGGTTTATATTTGCCCCAAAAGTGTCGAAACACTTGTTACAACTATACAATTAATAATAAAATGTTCCTTCACTTCAAATGTTATCATCCAAACCTGCAAAACCATTTAGTCTAAAAACTAGAACAAGAAGTTAGAGACATGTTAGTGATCAGATAAAGTAAAAAAATTAAAGCACATATCAAAAAATCAAGTTCTTTTTATGTTTACCAATAATTTGCGATGCTGAAATCAATTGCAATGTTGAAATTCATCAATAGTGTCATTGTATAGGATATGCATCATCATCTTGAAAAATCGATAGTGGCCCTCTGCAAAAAACAGTGAAGTCAAATGCATCGATATATCAATTGCATCGCTAAAAAGAAATTAATTTTGCGTCAAAAAATCAATTCAGCGTCTCTATATTTAAATGTGGTGACAAAAATAATTAAGCGTCAGTAGATTAATTATGCGTCGATAAATTGAAATCCAGGTGTGTCGTTGTATAGCAACGCGTCATAAATACATCAATTGATAATCAATAGCATCATTGTACCTGAAAACACAAGGAAAACAGTTTTAACAAGAAATTCATCAAATTGGTTAGTTTATGCCCTCTTTCTAGCACGAAAATGTGACCGATGGATTAGTATGGACCAAATACACTTGATCCATGAGGATACTAAGCGTAATCATGCCACTAAACGTCAATCCCAATAAGATCAATCAATAAAAACTAAACTAAGCATTCATTTAAAACTAACATTGTAAATCGTGAAAGCTTTAAAATCACCTATTCTAATCCATTTAAACTTATCTTATTGGGGGAGTGGTATCGCATTGATGTAGAATGGCAACCCTTTTCCCAATCCCGTGGATAATTAGCCTGTTTTGATCAATTCTATTAAAGAGAATCGACAAAAGTGATGAAGGATGTGTGATGAAACATGATTTAAAGCTAAATGAACATGATGCAAGTTATTTTAACATGATCTATGCTAAGATGATCAATATGGGTGAGTGAAAAGCTAATCTAAATGGATTTTAAGCTAAAAGATTCAAACCCTACTTACCAAATAAGCTAAATGGATGCATTTATGTTATCATGGAAATCATTAATGGAAGCTAAATTAATATGCAAGTAAATTAAGCTAAATTGATATTAAATGTGAGTGCAAGTGAGTGATTTTAACAACATAAGTTTGATGTTAAAATATGGATTCATTTGTCTCCAAATAGTGACCTATTTATAGGAGGACAAATGAGAAATGAAGGGTTGAGATCAAAAAAGTTAATCAATGGTCAAAGATGGAGGAAAGATGAAACATAGATCATGGATTCTCATCCAATGATCACATGGATCAAGGAAAGAATCAAGGGCTGGTATTCTTTCAAACAAACACACTTTTAACTTGCACAAGTCTTGTAAGTTTGTTATGAAGGAGAGTATTCATTTGTTTCAAATGAGAGAAAAGAAAATATTCTTTGGAATATTCTCACGGGTGAGGGAAATAGATATTTAATAAATTAAAACAAAGTTTTAATGTGTAAAAAAAGGGGAAGGAATATTCCTTCTAGAGGAATGTGCAAAATAAGAATATTCCTTTGCAAGTGGAAGGAATTAGATTTATTAATAATTGATAATTAAGCAAAGGTTTGATTATGAAATTAGGGGAATTTCATGATATTCATTAAATAAAGTGATTTAATGAAAAAGGGGAAAGGGATATGATATTTAATTAAATACCTTAAGGTTATTTAATTAAATAAAAGGACTTACGGATTTATATTAATTAATTAGATTTATTTAATTTAATAGGATGAAATGTTAGCATGAAAGGGGATGAATTCATCTAATTAGATTAATAAATGAAAAATGATGTAATTAATTAAATAGCTACGCTAATTTAATTAATTAAACCAAAAGATAATGGATCTGCATGATATCATTCAAGACATTTTTAAGTGTCTATAGTATCGAATTGGCACCAATTATTCATGCTTAGTAATTATGTGAGCCTTAATTGTTTGGACAACTTTTGGAGATAAAAACATACCAACATGGTCTAAAGCATTGTTTACCCATCTAAAACTAAATGCTCATTAGAGGAGATGGTTTGAGTTGAAATTGAACTATGACTTTGAAATCAACTATATAAAGGGCAAGAAAAACCAAGTTGTGAATGCCCCAATGTCAAAGGGACATATCTCTTCAACAATATCTATTCAGTATATTTTCAAGAATCAAATGTTACGGAAGTCCAAGGAAGATGTTTCATTTAATTTGAATGGACTACAAAGAATCAAAGGAAGAACCTATGTACCAGACTTTGAGGAGTTAAGGAATATAGTGTGGTAAGAAGTTTAATCAATGTCATATTCTGGACAATCAGGAGTGACAAATTATTGACTGATGTTAAACCACTATATTTTGGAAAGAAACAAAGAGAGATGTTGCAAGGTACGTTGCAAGTTGTCCAAAGTGCCAGAGAGTGAAGACAAGATGTCATCACCTAGTAGGATGTTATACTAATAATTGAATGAGTTTGATGAATTGTTCTAAAACGATTGTAAATTTTGGTTTACCATATTACTCAATTTCTTTTATTTTTTAAGTTTATTTTATTGGTTGCTAGTTGTTGTGTGGTCTCACAACACGCCCCAAGTTACCTATAATAGCACGGGGACCCAAATTTTGAAAATCTCGTTTGATGAAAGAGAAGTGCAAATATGGGAAAAATGTCATAAAAACCAATAAGTTGTCAAGCTTTTAGATAAAATTACTGCTAAGTGAAGAATTTTGAAGAAATAGCTTTTATCGGATCCAAAATGGCATTAAGTGTGTAAAAAGGTATAGGTTGGAATTCTGTGGTTTAGTTGGGTAGGGTAAGTAATATTAATCAAAGAATGTCATCCGTAAAAGCGAAAAAATCAGGATCTCGAGAAACACTCATAATAGAGGAAATCCCCAATATATGCTCAAAGCGTCAATAAATCCCAAAATGCCTTGTGATGTGGAAATTCCCAAAATCTATCGAAAACCCGAATAGACCGGGTAAAATGTTAAGTTCATAAATATGCTATGGGGAAGATTAGATAATACAAGGACTTAATAATGACTTATTTAGGTAAAGCAATTAAATGCATGATATTTCACTTGCAGGGTAACATTATATTGGTGCATGTTACTAGGTGGCAGAGTGCGGAAACAAATGCAAGTGCGGATACTAGTGGGTTTTCTCAAAAAACCATAAAGAATTTAAGTCAAAGACAAGAAGGCTCTGATAGCGGGTGTATAGCCCAATGCGATAACAGAGTTTCCCACCAAAGATGAATAGTGGATATCAAAATAAAAGAGGTTACGAGTTCTTGGCTTGGTGGTGGAATCAAAGTTTTTTTTTTTGAATTCCAATTGCAAGTATTTTTTTGATAGAGAAATTCATGCGCACCAAATGTCGAGGACTTTCAAAGGAAAAGTCATCTTGTTT
Organism: Sequoia sempervirens; assembly: GCA_007258455.2. Classification (NCBI taxonomy): domain Eukaryota; kingdom Viridiplantae; phylum Streptophyta; class Pinopsida; order Cupressales; family Cupressaceae; genus Sequoia; species Sequoia sempervirens. Next base: position 670 of record VDFB02133963.1, on the reverse strand, counting down.
CTGCATTTTTAAGGACTAAAGGAACTCGACTGTCTTTTATCCAAGATTTTCAAGCATTGGGTCGTTATTAACGGGAGTCAAAGTGTAAACTTTGACTATATCTTTGGGGACCATGGATTAATATCCTCTTAAGTGTGGCTTGTACTCTTGTGCCACATGCCATATTTTGATTAACTTGTTCTCTCTTGTCATGTGCTTTTGTAACCAACTATTGCCTTGTGTTTTATAAAAGGAAAAAAGTTGTTCTCTTTAGAGAATCAAAATTTGTTAAAACAATTAAACTTAAAGTTGGAACATCACCAATTTTATGTTTATTTCATGTTTTTGTTCAATTCCAGTTTAAAAACTTGTATTTATAGTAGAGATTAATAATGCTAGTAGTCGAAAGGTTATTCCAAATCGTATATCTTGCATAATTGTATGGTGTTCATTCCTATCAAAACAGTCAATTTGTTGTGCCAAATTTGGGTGCATTTTGTTGATATTTTGGTGGTGAACGGTTCTTTTCTCTAAACTTTCACTTTATTTTGTATGTAATTGTGAAGCATTCTAGTGAAATATAAAATAATGGATACTTTAATTTGTTTATTTCTCTATAAATGTGTGGATAACAACTGAAAGACATTAATTTTTAAGGCCTTATTTCTCTTACTCTAATTAAACTATAGCA
>VDFB02133962.1:0-27685 GCA_007258455.2 Sequoia sempervirens | reverse complement strand
TCATCTTTTTCAGCTACAGTGTTTGCTTCATTTTTATTGACTTTGTCTTGTGCCTTTTTATAATTCCAGCAATTTTTCTTTGTGTGGCTCGATTTTCCATAAAACCATCAGGCACCAATCCTTCCTCTAGATTACGATCTATGTGCAAATTTTGACCTTCTTTTATTATTATAATTTTTTCCTCTTTCTTTACTTCTACCTCTATTGCTGGTACTTACAACGGTTAATGCCTCACCAGATGAGGGTTCCTGATTTTTTTCTTTGCATGTCTTTGCTCAGAAGAGTGGCTGTAACATCATCGAATTTCAATTTGCTTTTGGCAGCCACCAAAGTGCTCACTGCCATCACCACACCTTCCCAGCTATTCAATAAAGAACACAGTAATAAAAAAATTTTGATCTCATCATCTCAATTAATGCCCATACAAATCAACTAGGTGACTAATGTATTAAATTCATTTAAATGATTTGACATAATCCCTCCTTCTCACATTTTCAAATTATATAGCTTTTTCATAATGAATACCTTATTCAAAGTCGATGTCATCTCATACATTGAAGATATTTTCTCCCCAACTCCTGTGTTGTCTTCTCAGCTGAGAAATTAAATAAAACATTACTGGACAATGAAAGGAAAATGGTAGCTCTTTCCTTTTTTTCCAACTTCTCCCAATCTTCATCTAATAAAGAACCTTTCCATTTGGCTTTTCCAGCCATTGCATTTGAGAGATCTTGCTTGATGAGCAACAACTCCATCTGCACTTTCCACAAACCAAAATTCTGACCTGAAAATTTTTCAATATTCCATTTGTCTACATCTTCCATGGCTCCAAAAATTCTTCATTGATTTCCAACACCAAATTTCTCCACCAAGCTCTAATACCAATTGTTGATTATAATTATAGAAGCAAATGAAAATAATTTGCAAAAAGGAACATAAATTAAAAGATTAAAATAACACAGAATAAGAGCACGATACTTATAGTGGTTCACCCAAAGATGGCTACATCCACTTTCAAGGATTATCTCTTTTATTAATTCTCAATTTAATTACATATTCAACCAACGTTATATTTATAAAATAGTCTCAACTCCAATAATTGGAAAAATCCATCGAAACAAACAACTTCTAAACTAGCGAACACATGCTAATTAGAAGTCATTACAAAGAAGGCAACCATTTCGAATCTGTGAGAGAAACTTGCTAATTTTGGCTTCACTTAACCCAATAGTGTCTTGTACTTAGGTGTGTGTGGGGTTGAGTTTCTATTGTCGAGGGTGAGTTGTTGTTAGGGATACTGAGTGTAATTATAAGTGGCTAGTATTTCTTAGGAATTCTAGGCTATTAGCTATTACAAGGTTATCTACATCAAAGGGGAACCTTCCTATTTCTTCATTTTTGTGTTGGGTTCTTAGGTGCTACAAGGTGTCATCATTAGCATCAAAGTATCCTTGTTGATTATAGTTGTCATTACCTTAGTATCTCAAACAGAAGAATGATCAATAATAAACATTTTTTGCAATAGGGAAAAAATGGATTATGTTGTAGGTTTAACAATCTCTACAAGGTCCCAAAACATTAACACACTATCAAAGTATGAATTTCAAAAAAGGGACCTTTTAGATTCAATATTGAGGAAAAACAAAACTTATGAATTATTTATGTGAGGATTAAGATTGAGAAATAGTATATCATTTCATTTAGAGTCATCTTGGTTCACTAGATGTTAAAATTGATGAAGAAGATAAATATATCTTGTTGCTTTATTATTTTCTTGAATATTAAGATAATTCAATTGTTACTATCACTAGTGGCACAAGAGCCAACAGTGGATACCCTTATTGTTGCATTGCTTAGTGAAGGGGTGAGGAGAAAATCCAATGATGAACCATTATAAGGATATCTTGGATGTTTGGGAAAGTCCCAAGAACAAAGGTGGTTCTAATGGGGAATTGAAAAAATCTAAATCCAACTCAATAAGATAGTTAAAAACCCCTAGGAAGAGAAGATTTTAAGAACTAAGGAAAGAGGTTATATATGAAGAAGGAGGTGAGTGCAAGAAGATGGGAAACCTAAAATTTTCCATGCCACTTTTTTGCCCCATAGAAGACATAACATGAGCATGTTATAATGTACTTGCATTATTATATATATATATATATATAGCAAGAGGTCGAACTAATTTGAACATAGCCTCTCACTTGTAAAACAATAGACTTTAACCTTGCAAGAGCATGCTCACATTTTGAATCTTCCCAATCTTCATTGGATCACTACCAATTTTCCACCAAAATACAACCACAAAATCCCTAAGGTCAAGGAGGTAATTTTGGTTAGTTTTTTATTGTAAAAAATTGATTAATTGGAAAGATATAAATCGTTTTGAGTCAATTTTGTTTAATATCCAAGAATTAAAATACCCCATGAGTTTATTAAAACCCTCATTTATTGATTAATGAAAACCCTAATGAAGAATAATTGTAGTAAATACCTCTAACAATCCTTGACATCATCTCAGGATGCAAGAAAACATAGTAGGGAAATAGAAAACAAGAGAGAACTTGAAACAATAATTTAAAAGTTGAGAGATCCAAGTGGAACAACCTCCCATCACTCTACCCTTACCACTTCACTGGAATCTATCATCTCTCACATCTATTCCATGACTAGCCAAATTAACAACTGGTCAAACAAGAGAGAAGATTTAAGATATTTTTATGCCAAAAAATTATCCTATCAACAAATAAATTAAAATTAATATTAAATTTTGACTTGTGTACAATGTTCTTTGACCCAAGAACAAATGCACCCCAACACAACACTTGCAGAAGGTTTCCTATCCATTGGTGCCACAACCAATGGATAAAGAATATTTCTTTGGATAGGCGGTAGATGGTTTTTTAACATCCTCCATGCAACAGTTCAATGAGATCTTGTAATGCTTCTTGAGGAAAATCTATAATAATTTTTTCCTCAATGAGATCCCTAATTGATTCGACATGTGGGAGTTCCAAGGTAGAGATAGGGGATTTGTATAGAATGGAATGGGGGTACAATATACCCCAAACCAAGAATGAATACCCCTTGCTAGGGAAGACATTGAGCATTTCATGATCCCTTCCATTGTGAAGGAGAGTATTAAGGTCAAGACTGTACAATCCATCAGCTCGCTCACATAAACCTTTTTACAAGACACTAGGCCTCTAGCACAGGGTGATGAGAACTATTGAATGAACAAGACAACTAAGAAGGGGGGTGAATCATTTGTACCTTAAACCTTTAAAAACCCTCATTAACATTCAGATCCACATTCATATATTAAACCCTTAATCTGTTATGATGATTTAACATGAAAAGAAAACAACATAAGCTGAAACAACTTTAACACCATGCACAAGAGAACACCAAATTTACGTGGAAAACCCAATGAGGAAAAAACCCTTGTGAGGATTAGCTCACAATATAAGTAATTACAAAACCGGTTACAAAGGCTCACTACCAAAAGGGGCACACTGCTTTGAAAGGCTCACAACAAAGGTTCACTGCCGGATTAGAAAAAGGAGATAGAGAAGAAATGTTACACAGAAAATTATCTCAATGCAATAAAGAATCCACCACAATAGCTCCAACACCTTTGTATTCTATTTGAATGATTGTAGACCCCTACTCATTGCATCCAGTTATCCAACACTTTAAATATCACACTACACTTCACAATTGTGTAACTTACAACTCTGCAATTTGCATCATTTGCATCTCACACTTCACACTTTCATTTATCATTTCTTTCAACAACTCATCTCATACTTATACCGTCCTCAACCTTGACACCGTTTCCAAGGTCAGCTATGCACCTCAAACATGAAAATTCAAATTAGGTTGGCATCAAAACACTTTTGTGGTGGGTAGAAGTGAATGTGAACCACATCAAAACTTAATTGGGACCCAAATCAACAACACTACTCAACCACATGCTTCCTTAAAAATTATTTATCCTTTGCATGTAGTGTAAACACCTGGTCGATTTTTACCTATGCAAACACCATTAAAATTTGAAGTACACGCTTCCTCAAACTAAAGGATGTATTGAAAACCTTACTCCATGCTTGAACATGATCTAGAATATTCCTCAAACACCCTAAAATCCAACAAACTCCTTCGCAACAACTTTCACCTGAAGAATGTACAAACCTAGTGCACTCAAACAACTTTTCCATACACTGTTACTTGAAAAAATATCTTCTAAAGATCAAAACTCAAATCCTCTTGACTAAGGTAAACTACCAACACCATCAACACACCTTAAGAATTTCAAGACCTAAATCATAACTACAGAGAAGTATGGAGTAGAAACATTTCTCCCAAACACCTCTACAATGCATAGTCACACACTGATGAACACAACTTCTACTATATGATGATCCAACATACCATATATTGAATATAACACCTTTGAACACCTCTCAATAACATATTCAATTCACATAGGCAGATCTTCAACCTATAATAAATGTGAAGCAAAACTAGAACACAACTCTATAACCTAGAAAAACATTGCAACACATTGTTTCCTCTTTTTATCAAATTTTCTCAAAAGCATTTGGAAACCAAGCACCAAATACATATCCACATCATCTTCAACACTAATATATCCATATATAGAATCTTATCAAAGAAACAAACTGAACACAATTCCAATCCCTCTAGTGTTGCTTTGTTGGCAAATGGTCAGTGCTCCCCTCGGGATTCGTGATTTGGACTAACTGCCTCCCATGGATCCATTAACTATGGTGGTTGTATCGGATAATAATAAGTTGACCTTTTAGTGAAACGGAAACCATGGGGCCAAAAATTGGTATCATAACCAAAGGTTTCGAGGGTTTGAATCCCCTTGGGTAACAATGAGGGGGAGATTGTTGAAAAATGGTCAGCGCTCCCCTCAAGATTTGTGACATGGACTAACTGCCTCCCGTGTATCTGTTAACTCTGGAAGTTGTATCAGATATTAATAGGTTGACCTTTTGGTGCAATGGAAACTGTGGGGACAACATGCTTTACCAACTTTTCATCTTCAACACCAATCTCCCAAGCAACACATACAATTGACATCAATGGCAACACTAGTCTGCACATACTTGCAACAATCTCCCCCTTTTTCATTGATGGAAACACATGATGTGAAAAACCATCAAAGACACAATAGCTTTGAACATACATATTTCCTTTTCTCTTTTCTCCCCTTGAATGACTTATTCTTTCTACACCATTTCTCATTACTCTCTCTCTCTCCCTTATTACTTATTCTTTTCCATATGTTTCTCTCTCCCCCTTTGATATCAATGGCAAAGGACATAATGTTTGTATTGTTTTATTTTTTTCTTTGTCATCAAGCAACCTACTTTGCAACACCTTTCCTTTACTACTCTAAGTACTCCCCCTTAGGAGCACACACTAACCTATATTAAATATCAACAACCACTACACAATGATAATACTTACTCTCCCTAACTGCAACAATCAATGGCACTACCTACTCCCCTTGAGAGGTGGCCACCAACATTAGTCTAGAAGAAGAATGAGTCTTGGGATCCACTGGACTAATGCATCTAGTTCAAAGAAGGAGGGGCAATAACCTCCAACTTCTCCTGAAGATACTCAAAAGTATCTTTAGGAAGGGCCTTAGTGAATATATCAACAATCTAATCCTTTGTATGCACATATTCAAGCTTCACTTCATTCTCCACAACCTTCTCTCTTAGAAAGTGATATATGATTGAAATATGTTTGGTCCTTGAATGCATCACTAGATTATTTGAAATGTTTATTGCACTTGTATTGTCACAAAAGATAGAAATAGGATCCTCATACACTACTTCGATATCCTTCAATTTTTGTCTCATCCATAGGCTAAGTGCATGGATTTGTGACATAATTTTGGCTCTTAATATGTCACTTTTTTCTGAAATAAGCAAAATCTTATTTACACGACAAAATGAAGATAGTTAAGCTCAAAATTTCAAGATGCAGCAAGAAAAAAAGTTGAAGTGCTCCAAGTTTAGTTTCTAAGCTACTAATTCTTTTTGAAATTAATGAATATTAAGGGTCTCAAAAAGGGGGAGGTAAATATGTCTTGTTTTTAAAAAAAATAGCATAGCGCTTGAGGGCTCCCCCCTTTTTTATTAACTTTTTTTTAGAATTTTAAAAAATCCAAATGGTGATATATTAGCTAACACCATGTAATTTATCCTCCTCTCGAATAATTTTTTAATGAATATATAATATTTTATCAATTTTGAAAGTGGAAACATCCTGAAAAGCTGAAATTTGAGCGTGTTGCCCCCTAAATTTTTTGGAAACTAATCAAAAATTGAAAAAAAAATCATCAGGCATAGAATGAAATCTAGTTTCAAAAAAATTAATTTGTTTCACATTTCGATGAACAAGTAAAAATCTATCCTAAAACTAGCACATGTTGGTTTTTGACCAAAAATGAAGGCATTTACAATAGAAGCTATGGATCAAAACTTTAAATAAACCAAACGAAAAAAGAATTATATATTTAGATAGCTAAGAGAGAGGTTAATGTTATCATGGTTTTTTTATAAACTTGCATTGAAAGACGTGCAAACGTGATAGGGAGCATAGACAAAAATATGAGGAAATTGTGCAAATCCTATCAATTCACTCATCCAAAGCAGGTCATTTGGTGAGCACCAAATGTGATGTGTCATTTGGCGAGCGCCAAATTTGGTGCTCGCCAAATGACCTGCTTTGAAAAAAAATTTACTTTCCCCTCTCTTTGGTTGACCACTTTGATAATGCTTAGAGTGCACAGTTTATGATCATAGATGGATAGTTGAGGTTTTACCTTTCATATGCTCTATACCCCATTACCCTAATTGGATAACTCTCTATCCCTTTGAAGTCTCTCTCTCCACTCAGGTATCACTCCCTCCCACGCTACCTAGACTACTCTCTCTCACTCCAATCCCCTCTCTCAAGTCTCATTCCCTCCCACCCTATCTAGATCAATCTATCCCACTCCAACCCCCTTTCTCACTCTCCCTCTCTCTCTCCCCCTCTGGTCTTTTTTTCTCACTCCACCTCCCTCTCTTAGGTCATTATATTTCTCTCTCTCTCTCTCTCTCTCTCTCTCTCTCTCTCTCTCTCTCTATGTCTTCATGTCTCTCCCTCTCTCTTAGGTATCTCCTTCCCACCCCCTCCCTCTCTCTTATGTATCTCCATCGCACCCTCTCTCCCTCCTACCCCCTCTCCCCCTCTCATGTCTCTCTCACTCTCTCTCACTGACTCCCTCTATCTCTCTCCCACTCCCTCTATATCTCCCTTTGTCTCTTCTCACTCCCTATATCTCTCTCCCATCCCTCTATCTCCCACTCCCTCTCTCTCACCCTCCCTCTCTCTCTCTCCCTCTCTCTCTCCCCCTCTCTCTGGTAGGAAGGAGATACTTGAGAGAGAGAAAAAGGGTTAAGGGCTTAGGGTTGAGTGTTTAGTGTTGAGTGTTTAAGGGTTGAGGGATTAGGTTTGAGGATAGAGGGTTTAAGTATTTAGGGTTTAAGGGTTGAGGATTAAGGGTTTAGGGTTTAGGGTTGAGTGTTTAAGGGTTTAAGGGTTGAGGGTATAGGGTTGAGGGATTATGGTAGAGAGGGAGGAATGGATGGAGGGAGAGATGGAGGGAGAATTGAGATAGAGAGGAGAGAAAAGGAGGGAGGGATAGAGATAGATGAGGGTTGACGATCTAATTTTTAGGTTAGAGGGTTGATAATTGAGGGAATAGGGTTGAGGGTAGAAAATTTAAGGGTAGAGGGTAGATAGTTTAAGGGTTTAGGGTTTAGGGTTTATAGTTTAAGGGTAAGAGGATTTAAGGGTTTAGGATTTAAGGTTAATGGTTGAGAGTATTAGATGGTAGAGTTTGAGGTGTAGGGTTAATGGTTAAGAGGTATATGGTTTATAGTTTAGGAGATTATAGTTTTTGAGTTTGAGGGTAGAGGGTGTAGGATTGAGAGAGAGAGAGGGAGTTGAAGGTTTAGGGTTGAGGTAGCAGAGGTTAAGGGTTTTATGGTTTAGGGTTTAGTGTTTAAGGTTTAAAGAGTTTAGTGTTTAGGGTTTTATAGTTTATGGTTTTAAGAGGTAAGTTTAAGGGTATAGAATTGGAGATGGTAGATGGTTTAAGGGTTAAGGGTAGAGGTTTCTAGTTTAGAGTTGAGAGGTTAGAGTTGAATTGAGGTTGAGTTTAAGTTGAGATTAGAGACAGGGTTGAGGATTAGAATTATAGAAGTTTAGTTGGGTTTAAAAAGTTTTAGGGTTGAGGTAGAATTGTGGGTTTAAGAGGTAGAGGTAAATGATTTAAGGGTTTAGGGTTTAGAGTTTATTTTAAGGTGAGGTTTTAAAAAGATTTAGGGTTTAAGGTTAGGATAGAGGATAGGTGTTGGATAGGGTTTAAGAGACACTAAGGTTGAGGTCAGTTTGAGGGTTTAAGGTTTAGGGATTAAGGGTAGAGGGTAGAGGGTTTAGGATTTAGGGTTTAGGGATTACAGTTTATGGTTTAAGGGTAGAGGGTGTAGGGATGAGAGAGAGAGGGGGCGTATTGGGTTTAAGGTAGAGGGTATTGGGTTGAGGGTAGAGGGTAGAGGGTATTGTATTGAGGGTAGAGGTTAGAAGGTTTAAGGGTTTGGTTTTGAGGGTTTATGGTTGAGGGTTTAGGTCTCCAATTCCTTTATCTCCCACTCCCTCTATCTCCCACTTGCTCTCTCAGGTCTTCCTCCCCACCCTAACTGAATAAGAGAGAGAGGAAGGGAGGGGGTTGAGGTTTTAGGGTTGAGGGTAGAGGGTTAAGGGTAGAGGGTAGAGGGTTTAAGGGTTTAGGATTTACGGTTTAAGGGTTAATGGTTGAGGGTTTAGAGTTAAAGGGTTGATGGTTGAGGGTAGAGGGTAGAGGTCTTAATGGTTTTAAGGGTTTAGGGTTTAGGGTTTAGGGTTTAAGGGTTTAGGGTAGAGGGTTGAAGGTTGAGGGTTGAGAGTTTTAGGTTAAAAGGTTGAGAGTTGAGGGTTGAGGGTTGAGGGTTAAGGGTAGAGGGTTTATGGTTTAGGTATTAAGGGTTAAGGGTAGAGGGTTTAGGGTTTAGGGTTTAAAGATCACGATTTACAATTTAAGGGTAGAGGGTGTAGGTTTGAGAGAGAGGGGGGTCGAGGGTAGAGGGTAAATGGTTAAGGGTAGAGGGTAGAGGGTAGATGGTTTAAGGTTTAAGGTTTAGGGTTTAAGGGTTTAGGGTTTAGGGTTTACAGTTTAAGGGTAGAGGGTAGAGGGTTTAAGGGTTTAGGGTAGATGGTAGAGGGTTTAAGGGTTTAAGGGTCAAGTGTTGAGGGTTTAAGGGTTGATGGTATAGGGTTGAGGCATTATGGTAGATATTTTAGTTGGGTTTACGGGTTTAAGGGTTTAGGGTATAGGGTTGAGGGATTAGGGTTGAGGTTAGAGGGTATTGTGTTGAGGGTAGAGGGTAGAGGGTATTGTGTTGAGGGTAGAGGGTAGAGATTTTAAGGGTTTAAGTCTCCCATCCCTCTATCTCCCACTCCCTCTCTCAAGTCTTTTCCCCCACCCTAACTGAATAAGAGAGAGAGAGGGAGGGAGGGGGTTGATGGTTTAGTGTTGAGGATAGAGGGTAGAGGGTTTAAGGGTTTAGGGTTTAAGGTTTACGATTTTTGGTTTAAGGGTGTAGAGGGTTAAGGGTAGAGGGTTTAGGGTTTAAGTGTTGAGGGTTTAGGGTAGAGGGTTAAGGGTTGAGGGTAGAGGGTAGAGGGTTTAAGGGTTTAGGGTTTAGGGTTTTAGGGTTTAGGGTTTAGGGTTTAGGGTTTAGGGTTTAAGGGTTTAGGGTAGAGGGTTGATGGTTGAGGGTTGAGGGTTTTGGGTAGAGGGTAGAGAGTTTAAGGGTTTGGTTTTAATTTTTTATGGTTGAGAGTTGAGGTTTTAGGTCTCCCATCCCTCTATCTCCCACTCCCTCTCTCAGTTCTTCCCCCCACCCTAACTGAATAAGAGAGAGAGAGAGAGGAAGGGGTTGAGTTTAGGGTAGAGGATAGCCAATTATAGAGGGTAGAGGTTTAAAGGGTTTATAGTTTAAGGTTCTGAGTTTGCAGTTTAGAGGTATAGAGGGTTTAAGGGTTTAGGGTTTTAAGGGTTAAGGGTAGAGAATTGAGAATTAAGAGGTTTAGAGGTTTTAAGTGTTGAGGTGAGGTAGAGGTTGAGGGTAGAGGGTAGAGGTTTAAGGTTTAGGGTTTATGGTTTCAAGGTTTTAGAGTTTAGGGTTTAGGTTTAGGGTTTAGAGTTTTAGGGTGAGGGTTGAGGTTGATGGTTAATGGTTTAGGGTTTAAAGGTTGAGGTTTGATGGTAGAGGGTGGAGGGATGAGGTAAGGGTAGAGGGTTTAGAGTTTATGGTTTAGGGATTAAGGGTTAAGGGTATAGGGTTTAGGGATTACGATTTACGGTTTAAGGGTATAGGGTGTAGGGTTTAGAGAGAGAGGGAGGGAGGAGTTGAGGGTTTATGGTAGAGGTTAGAGGGTTAAGGGTTAATGGTATAGGGTAGAGGGTTTAATGGTTTAGGGTTTATGGTTTACAGTTTACAGTTTAAGGGTAGATGGTAGAGGGTTTAAGGGTCTAGGGTTTAGGTTTTAAGGGTTAAGTGTTGATGGTTGAAGGGTTTAAGGGTTGAGGAATTAGGGTAGAGATTTTATTTTGGGTTTAAGGGTTGAGGGTTGAGTAGAGGGTTTAAGGTTTTGGTTTAAGGATTTAGGGTTGAGGGTTTAGGTAACCCATCCCTCTATCTCCCTCCCTCTCTCAGGTATTCCCCCCACCTAACTGAAAAAGAGAGAGAGGGAGGGAGGGAGGGGTTGAGGGTTGAGGGTTGATAGTAGAGGGTAGAGGGTTAAGGGTTGAGGGTTTGAGGTTTAAGGGTTGAGGGTTTAGGGTTTAGGGTTTAAGGGTTAAGTTGAGGGTTTAGGGCTTAAGGGTTGAGGGTATAGGGTTGAGGGATTGTGGTAGAGGGTAGGGGTTGAGAGTTAAGGGTAGAGGGTAGAGGTTTAAGGGTTTATGTTTTAGGGTTTAAGGGTTTAGGGTTTAGGGTAGAGGGTTGAGGGTTGAGTGTTGAGGGTTAAGGGTAGAGGGTAGAGGATTTAAGGGCTTAGGGTTTAGGGTTTAGGTTTTAAGTTTTTAGGTTTTATGGTTTATGATTTATGGTTTAAGGATATAGGGTTTAAAGGTTTAGGGTAGATGGTAAAGGGTTTAAGGTTTTAGAGTTTAGGGTTTAAGGGTTCAGGGTTCAGGGTTGAAAGATGTAAGGGTTGAAGTTAGAGGGTAGAGGGTAGAGGGTTTAGGGTTGATGGTAGAGGGTAGAGAGAGAGTTGAGGGTTGAGGGTAGATGGTAGAGGGTTTAAGGGTTTAGGATTTATGGTTTAAGGGTTAAGGGTAGAGGTTAGAAGGTTTACGGTTCATGGTTTATAGTTTAAGGGTTGAGGGTTGAGGGTAGAGGGTTGACGGTTGAGGGTTTAAGGGTTGAGGGTTTATGGTTTAAGGGTTGAGGGTTGAGGGTTGAGGGTTGAGGGTTGAGGGTTTAAGGTTTTGGTTTTAAGGGTTTAGGGTTGAGGTTTTAGGTCTCCCATCCCTCTATCTCCCACTCCCTCTCTCAGCTCTTCCCCCCACCCTAATTGAATAACTCTCTCTCCCTCTCAATTCTCTCTCTCTCAGGTCTGACTCCCTCCCATGCTACCTAGACTAATCTATCTCACTCGAATCCCCTCTCTCACACTCCCTCTCTATCAAGTCTCACATACCTCCCACACTACCTAGAAAAATATATTTCACTCCAACCTCCTCTCCCACACTCCCTCTCACTCTCCCCCTTTGGTCTTTTTGTATCTCACAAGTCTCATCCCTCCCAACCCCTCTCCCGTTGTCAATTATTTCCCCCCACCCTAACTGGATAACTCTTTATCCCTCTCAAGTCTCTATCGCTCTCAAGTCTCAGTCCCTACCACACAACCTAGACTAATCTTTCTCACTCATATCCCCTCTCTCTCTATCTCAAGTCTCACTCCCTTCCTCTCTATGCAAGGTGAAAATTTCAAACCAACACATTTGGTGCTCGCCAAATTTGGCGAGTGAAAAAATTGTTTTACCTTGAAATGGTAAAATAGGGGTTGACCTCGTGATTCAGGCCCACATGCTTCTACATTTGTCTAGTTTAGTGCTTTGTCCAACTCAAAAACACATGTTTTATGCAATTGACTCCTTGTTGTACCAATTTATGCTTGATCCATCACCTTTTTACCACCAATTTGCATACTAGATAATGTAGAAGAAGACATTTTGAAGTTTCTACATAATTTTACATTATCTAGGGTAATATATTAATTTTGGTAATATTGAAATGTTTATATTTAGTATATTTGTTTTTTTTTATAATGTAAACTAAATTCCTTTAATTATTTTATTAATCATAACAATTGGACATAGAATTCAACATTGAATTAGATAGGATTTGCATAAAAAAGTTTAATGTTTATGAGTTTGAAGAAAAAAATGAAAAACATGACATAATTTAAATGAATTCATGTTTAAACTTATATAAACGACATCAACTTAACACAAATTTGCTTATAAATTCTATTTGCATTGCTTATAGTTGTATATTTCCAGCATGGCTAGTGGAATTCACTCTATTTCATTTTAGGTAGATGTTTATGTTGATTTTTTTTTTTATTAATCTTCATTGTTACACATAGAATTCAACATTAAATTAGATGGATGTTGCACGTAAAAGTTTAATTTTTAGGAGCTTGAGGATATAAAATGGAAAACATGACATAATAGATTCAAAATCATTATTAGTGATGGTTGTGGGAAAACTTTTATTTTCAACTAATTTGGAAAACCTAAGAGCTTTCATCAATGTTAATGCAAGTTTCCATTAATTTTTTTGTTCCATAAAAAATTCACTTCCATCATGTTCTTAGATAAATTTAAGTGACTTGACATAGTTGTTAATGCAAGTTTCCATTCATTCATACCATTTACCTTCTAAGGAATTTAAAAAAAGAAAGAATTTTGGGCAATTGAAAATGCTTATTGTCTTTCTAAGTTACCTAATTGCCAAAGAAATAGTGAATAATTCCAAGATATAGCATCACAAACCCTTTTTTGAATTCATGTTCTTCATGGCTTGGTTGACAATCACAATGTGGTTTTTACAACAATAAACACAAGACTTATACCCTGGGTTTTACACTTCTTTTCTCCTAAGGACTTGTCCACACTCCAAATACTCCCCTCAAACCCAAGTCTTAACATTGATCAATGCTTACATGAAGCAATTTTTGTACAAAACCCTCAAAGTACTAGGTTTTACATAGTATAATTGCAAAAAGAAACAAATTGTCCTCAATAACTCACACAAAATGATGATTTTTCAACCCTCCTTTTGCCATCACATGCATATAGGCATACATAAAATTAGTACCAAGTTTCATATATTTTCACCAAACGCATCAAAATTTATGGGTGTTTTGAAGCTCGCTATAAACCCTAGGTTCGAGACAACAATGTTCGATAAGTCACATTAGTTATGCAATGTAAAGTAATGCTTTGAGTTTTAAATCTTCATATGCAATGCAATGTAATTAGTAATATCAATATGTTTCATAAAATGCAATGTAATTAGCGGTATGGATATGTTTGAAAAAATGAATTACTTTTCTTGCGGTATGGGGGTAGATGTATGTATAAAAAATGTTGTAGCATAGACATGTTTGATGATTTCAAATAGTTTGCCGCCTTCTTTCATAAAATTCTTTAGTTTGTTTCATAAAATGCAATGTAATCAGTGATATCAATAAGTTTCATAAAATGCATTACTTACTTTTATTCTATGTGTGTTTATGAACATGTAACATTCAATGTCATGCTAAGGAAATGAACAAAGGCTCTAACATCGGAAGAACATGCAATTAAAAATGCAAGGAGAAGAGAATCAAAAATTCTAGCTCGTGAAGCAAAGGAATTGTAGCCCATATAGCCATAAATTCCTGTGCAATCTAAGAGAGATGTCCAATTGGAAAAACAAAGGGCATGAATGAACAAAGTTCGTGGAAGGACACAAATGGATCTTGAATTTGGGGGCACATCATCAACCATAGGTGAAGTTCAATGCAAATCTCTAGTTGAAGACATGCCAGCAACAACATGTGTTTTTCCAAGTACATCGAAAGTCACATCTCCAATTGAAGACACACCATCAACAACATTGCATTTTGAAAGTACATCAGAAAACACATCTCTATTTGAAGGCACTCCACAAATGACATCTCAAGTTGGAGGTACAACATTGTTTACATGTAAGTCTCAAGGTATTCCAAAAAACACATCTCTATTTGAAGGAACTCTAATTGAAGGTACATGATCTATCCCCAATCTTCTTGGCATTCCTAATGTTGACACAAATTTACATCAGAGAACTCCTCCTAGAGTTTTGCATAGAAAACCTACATTTTTTATTGATATTGATTCCAATTTTTTGAAATGGATGCCTAATAATATTACAAAATGTTCATGTCAAAGATATGCATAGAGGATATAGAGTTTATTTTTTGTGAAGCTAAGTGAGGGTGGAAGATGCCATCTATTTGTTGAAATGATGAGGCAACTCAAATTTAGGCCCACCATGAAGGCTCTTGGGCTATGAGTTTTGAATGACTCAAGTGAAAATTCCATTGTAAAAAACTTGATAAGTGCATACGAGAGCGTGTTAATTATGTTTAGAGAATATTAGTAAATAGATTGAATTATTCCACTGTGTTAATTTGTAGCCATTGACTTCATCAATTGTAACTAGGAGATGATTTTTTACTCGATAATGTATAAAGGATATGTATCTAATTAGTGATATAGGATATAGGATTGATACTTACTCATGTGTCTATCAGTTAGAGAAAGTAAGCCTCCAAATGATTAATATTAATGCTTTCATGATAAGTGTGAACATCAATGTTAGACCTGCATAAACATGAGAAACAATCACACAATTAGAATCATATGCAAGCTAAATCAACATTCCCCATAGAATTCATTTATAATGCACAAAATAGGAAATAAATGAAGAACACAACAAAGAAAGCTATTAAATCCTATTAAAGCAAGCAAACTCTTAATCCCATGGGGGAATTGGTGCCATTTTGATGTGGAAAATGGCCCTTTCCCAATCCCTTGTAAGCTTGATGAAGATTTGTTGCTGATTGAAGCTCCTTGATGAAATTTTGGCATAACCTAGCTATGAAACCATGAAAACTATGAACACTTGATGAAATGGATGAAATTAGATCTAAATATGAAGACAGTGATTTTGCAATGAAGTTGTGGATCCAAAATCCAAATGAGAGCTTATTATTTATAGATGAGAGTGATGGAGGATGAGGAAAAATGGATGAATGTGGGATAAAAGACCAACCAATAGCATGAAGCCACTTGTCAACATGTGAGTGGACAAAGGTGCAGCACATTTTGATGAATGTGCCAATAAATGATATTAGGTGGAATTTAAAATTTATGAAATGGCATGTTGGAGGGAGAAAGAAATGAACTAAATGCCACTTGGCTCAATGCACAAGGACATGTAAGAGGTATTGAATGCCTTGTTGGAAGGACAAATCCCTTTGGATGGATTTTTCAAATTTGGAAGAATACTCCCTTTGATGCCATGTTGCGAAAAATAGAAGTTTTAATAAATCAAAAGAAATGATTTATTGAGCAAGTTGAAAAATCTAGAGGATTTGAGTGATTAAGATTAGAATTAATCAGGATTTGATTAATTCAAAGAGAGATTAGTTGATGTGACAATTTGATTTATATTTTTGGATTGATTTAAATCAAAATGAGAGGAATATGATTCAGACTTAATTAAATAAAGATTCTGATTTATTTAATTAAAAAGGGATGATGTTAGATTAAATTAAATAAAGATTGATTTATTTAATTTAATAGGATGACTTTAGAGATTAATTAAATAAAGTGAATTATTTAATTAAAGGGAGACTATAGAAAATAATTAAATAAAATGATTTATTTAATTAACAGGAGATGGTGACTTAAATAGATAAATAATGATTTATTTAATTAAGAGGCAGAATGTGATGAATTTAATCAAATAAGGGATATTTAATTAAATTATTATTAAAGGAAATGATTCAGGATGAAGCGGTGTTAGTAATTAGGATCAAGTGTAATTGGTACATTTTCCATGTCTACATTTTTCCCCTCTTTGAAGCAAAGTACCTACTATGTTGGTTCAAAGAATAAACTGCCACGATCAAAATTCAAAAAAAAAAATCCATTTTTAAATGCCCCACTATTGCCTTGGTGACATAATTGTGCTGGTATGCTACCCCCTTGATAAATCAGATGAAAATTTCAATTTTTGGGTGATCTCGTGAAAAAGAGGACAAGGTGCCCAATGGGTCCAAAAAGGCTCTGGGATGCCAAAAATGATGCAAAATGGCTCTCAGTTGGGTGAAAATTGGCTCGGGGGTCCAAAACCCTAGCTGGACGACTAAACAAGGTCAAAAAACCTCAACTTTTAGGCTTAAATAGGCCTCACGGGGCCACTTCCAATTCATTTGCACACCTAGCCTTTTGAGATTCTTGTGATTTGAGCTCTAAGCACTGATTGAGATGGCGCAATGAGTGCTTCCACAGCATATTTCCGAGCATGTGTGAGTGTTCCAGAGGCTTCTCGACATAGGACCAGTGGTAATTCATCATGTCCTAACTTTTTTTTTTTTTTGAGTGGATTTATTAGGGTTTAGAAGTCAACAAATTCAAGAGATGCCATATAGCGCCACTGAAAACCTCAAATCAGTGCCACATGGGCCTAAACTGCGCCACTGATGAGAGTTGCACCGTAGCGACAGAGTTTAGAATTAGGGTTTAGCTTTCAAAGTGTGTCGTACTTGAAAATGGTGTCACAGTGGTCCTAAAAATGGTGTCACAGCGGTCCTATTTGGAATTTAGGCTTAGGGGTCAAATTAGGTCACTTTCAAACTATGCTACGGTGGAAAAGTTTGAGATTTTTAGGCTTCAAGTGGCACAGTTTGTAAGTTTCAAGCAACGATGCATTTGTTGTTTTGGTTGTGTGAACTTTAAACAAGGTCTCAATTTTTTACGAAACTTGATGCGATGACTTTCCTGATGCAGGAGGACATGGAGCTAGTCCATTCTCATGAGCATAGGTCTTCCATTTTGACCAAATTAACCCAAGACCCCCCTTTGCACGAGGTACTCTAGGAACACTTGGGGGAAATTAGCTTATGGTACATCGATTATGTCTCAATTATCAGGATGCACCTAGGCATGATAACAACATTGGCAGAGTGTTGGCACAGTGAGACTTCTTCATTCCACCTTCCCACAAGCGAGGCCACAGTGACCTTGGAGGACATGTGGCACATTCTATGTTTTCCTATCCATAGAGAGTGAGTTATCTATGGTGTGGAAGTCAGGAGAGATAGTTGCTTCGAGATTATGGGCCTAGATGAGATCATCTTCTCAGAGGGACAGATCAAGCTCGAGCGGTATAGGGCTATAGTACCGTCTTTTAGATTGATCATGGTTGCAATCATCTCGGGACTCATAGCACAAGATCACCGCAACTGATATTTCAATCCAAGATGGGGGCTTGCTTGGGAGTGGATGCTCTAATGGAGGGAGTGATTTTCCTAGGGGCCAGTGATACTAGCCTCCCTGTACCATGATCTTCACGAATTCGCATACTGTGATAGCCAGGCTATCGGATCAGGGGTCACACTACTACATATTTGGACCTAGGAGCACATTACAGTGCTCCACCCCGTGAGAGTTACACCAGTTGATATGGAGTTGAATGACCCAGTTATCTAGAGGTACAGAGGAACCTTGACCTTCTTACATACAAGAGCAACAGACATTCGACATTGGTGGCGGGTCATCAACGAGATGACAATTTTCACATGGAGACCTTACCTTGGGATGTCGGCTTGGTACGATGATGTTCAACAATTGTTCTTCACTAGGCAGGACTGTTTAATGTAGGGCCAAGAGCATACTATGATTGAGAGGTATCTGTCAGACCGCATGGCCCGATAGTTCGAAGATGCTTAGGACTGTCCCGATGACCAGTACGTGGCCATCTTCGCATGTACTACGAGGGAGACCACATGGGGTCGCACCATCCCAGCAAATGAGGTAGTTCAAATTTTTAGGCAACTGGTGCCCAGGCCATGGCCTTATGATCAGGGACAAGTAGATCCGGGGATGACACTAGCCTATAGAGATTGGTACCAACTATTGGTTCGATTGACAGTACCTGGTGCACTTTTTTTGTGAAGGACACTGAGAGGTCGGTCTGCAGGGTGGGGGCAAGGCCAAGGAGGTAGGGGAGACAGAGATGGTGATGGTGATGGGGATGGTAGTAGAGGAGGAGGTAGAGGGGGAGATGGCACCCCTCCGTGATAGCCAAAGCAGCAGCTTAAGCAGGATAGGGGGAAGAGGGATGGGCATCAAGATCAACCCATGGATGGTCATCAAGACTAGGACAGGCAGAGGACCCCACCTAGAGATGGTCACCAAGACCAGTCACCCATCCAGCCACCACCACAGCCAAACCCTAGGGATGAGAAAATATTATAGCTCCAAGCTCAGACACAGGTAATTACTGTAGAGAGAGACCAAGCGAGACAACAAATCTTAACCTCAATAGTGGAGCGGGATCAAGCTATTCAGCAATAATAGGTTTTCGAGCTATAGGATGCACAAAAGATGGGTCAGCGACAGTAGCTAGAGAGTATGGTTGCATCCTCCTCCAAGAGCACAATATCTATGCAAGCATACTGGGAGGCCATCTGAGAGTTGGAGTATTATCGTGTTCACTATCACTAGGTCATACCTCAAGTAGCACGAGTCCTAGATTATTCTCAGCAGACAGGATATAGGCCTCTAGAGGATCACGGGGAGAGGCCAGGTGGTGAGGGGAGTAACTAGCAGGGCTAGCTTATTTACTATTCTTTTGAGATCCACAAGCTTGTTTTTGATAGCCCCATGGTTGATTGTATTTGTATTGATTGTACTATACACTTGATCTTGATCTTTTGTACCTTGACAGTGTATTATTATTTTGATGATATATGAGATGATACAAGATGATTCATTTCGATGTATGATGTGTTCTATCTTATTTATGCATTACAGATGGATTTTTTTTACTGTCTATAAGTGATGGTCTATATGTGATGCAATGATTCTATCTTATGTGATGCAATGTGATGTATGTTTCTATATGATGCTTATGATGTGATGCAATGTTTTATGGATGCATTTCTTTTTTTAGTATCTTTCTATGCACTTTTATGATGATGTATGGATAATGCAAATGTTATGATATACAAAATGCTTAGACTATTAGATCTATATTATGCACCTACTGGATGATGATGATAAAATGTATGAGATGCTATCTTTTCTTTTTCCTTATCTTTCTCATGTATGATATGGTAATGCATTTATGGATGACATGATGATGCACATGATATGATGTGATGATGCATTTTTTATAATGATGTCTATGTGATGATGCATTTAATGATGATGCCTATGCATATGGCATGATATGGTGTACATGGTATAATAATGTTTATATGATTATGTAACGGATGCAAATTAATGATATTATGATGTATATGTGATGATGCAATGGATGCTCTGATCATGTATATGATATGAGTTAATAATACCTATGTGATGATTCTTTTATTCTTATGTAATGAATGAAAATGTATGGTTTAAGAGATGCTTAGAATAACCAATCTATATTATGATGCAAATGATGAAATACAATGCATGTGAGATGATCAATGTTTCCTATATGTCATGATATGATTTGCATTATGTTGATGGTTTTTTGATGTAGGATGGGTGCAATAGCGATGATGATTGACTATCATGGTACCATGTTAGCACAGAAAGAAGATATAAGAAAGAAGAGAATCCAACAAGTCAAAAGAGATGATGATGATGATGATAATTTTCTTACTGGGAATGGGGACTTTAAAAGGGACATTTACCTTATGTTTGATAATATACATAGGTGTGATGCATCAAGGTATAAAGAACCAGGATGGTGTTGTACCTAGTGTGATGGACTTTGACTTGACAATCAGCTAGGAGTACTCTTGTTCACACCTGATGAATGGAACCTTGTTCAAAATGTAGTTCAGACATTCCAAACATCTCAAACCAAAACATAGAAAGGAAAGCCTTCCTATGTGTTCAACAAGACACCTAAAACACCCTCCCTATAGACCAAACAGAGCACGTATCACCAAGGTAATTATATTACAAGCATATCCAACAAGCACAATAGATAAAAAGATAGTGATCGTTGCTCCATTCCTTTCTCTCTAATTCCTTTTGTTTGGACATCATCGAGAGGTCATTGAAATGAGTGCAATAAGAGAAGCCAAAAGACAGATAAAGTAAACAAACAAGCTAATGTTCTTCAATAACATTAGACAAGACTAAACTACGGTGATGCCTAATGTTGATGTCCATTGTAGGAAGGATGCATCCTAGGACATGATGTTATCAGATGATTGATTTGGGACTGATTGGAGGATAGGCTATTGACACAAAGAGTTGAACAACTTGTTTACGTACTAACCTAGACTTAAGACCTTGACGCTTAAGCTTTCACTTTTGACTTGCTAGACTTGTTTTTGATTGTTTTACCAAAGGTTGAGGGTGATGATTTATTATGAGAGAATGTTTATTGCGGGTGAAAGCGAGATGGGATGGATGGATTTTTTCAAATATTTGGATGTTTTTGGAGTTTTGAAATGTTTTGAGGTTTTTTTTGGTATTTTCAAGTTTTTGTAGATGTTTTGATTTTAAAATTTTCAAGTGTTTTGGGGTTTTCTGAGTTTTCGACCAAGAGACTAACCTAAAGACCTATCCTAGGGGCCTTAGGGGATGATCAACAGATTAGCCTTGCATATGTTATACATGCAGAGACCACGTAGTTCGACTAACACATACTCAATTATTGATGAGATATAAACAACTGGATTGTCAGTTTATTATGATAGACTCCTAAAGGATTGACCTAAGTGTCTCGGGGGATGATCTAAGATCAACCTTTCCTACATTTAAATCTTAGAGATGATGTGACAAGATGACTCTATTTTTTACTTTTTGACTCATTTGACCTATTTTTGGATTTTGATATGTTTTGAATTTTTTTGGATTTTTTGGTTTTATGAATTTTTTGAATTTTTCTATTTTTCTGATTTTTTTGTATTTTTATTTTTATTTTAAGAAGACTTCTAGAATATACACAAATATGATCTAAAGATAACATGCCCCCAACATGATGCAATAAACTACTCCAATAAAGGCAAGACAAACTGACCTTGAGAATGGGTCGAGTAGTACTAGGAGGGATCATGATTTGAACACAAGACCAAGCTATGATGTAGATACAGATGGGTAATGAATGATGGAAGTGTGATGGATGGATGATGGGAGCATGATGGATGGATGATGTGGAACAAGTTGTGAGGATCCTGGTGGATGGAATGTGCTTATTTAAACAAGGCACATGTTTGCCAGGTTTTCACCAAGGTACTTGCCCAAAGCGCCACCAAAGTGGTTTTCACTAGAGGATGATTTTTTCTCTTTACTATTTTTAATCCTTTTTCTTTCTTTTTTTGTATTTTTGTGTTTTTTTAATTTTTTTATTGTCACCAAGATGCCTGTTTTCCAAGTTTTCATCAGGGTGACCATTTTTTGAGGACATTTTTTTATTTTTTGTATTTTATGGTTTTATACCCCGAAAGATTAGGCATAAAATTTTTTGACATGGGAGTTATTCATGGGCTCCTGCAGAGGTTTCTCTTTGAATGTTGACAACTAATATGCCCCTGACTTGTAACTTGTTGTGATGACAAAAGGTCCCAACCAATTGGGTTCAAATTTTCCATTGCCATCTAGATTTGGAACATTCTTTTGATTCTCCTTTAGCACAAGCTCTCCTACCTGGAATGTTTGTCTCCTGATCTTCTTGTTATAACTCTGCTTGAGATGGTTCTAGTACACTTGCAAATGGTTTAAGACATCCATGTGTCGCTCATCTAGCAGTCATAGCTTGTTCAATCTTGACACCTAATATTCCTCATCTGTGATGAGATTGTATAGTGATATCCTCAATGACAGGAGCTTGATCTCAATGGGTAATATGGCTTCTGATCCATAGACTAGGGAGAAGGGGGTGGCACCTGTGGGTGTACATATGCATGTTCGATAGGCCCATAGGGTGGGATTTAGCTAGAGGTACCAATCACAACCAGCTTCATTGACCGTTTTCTTGAGGATTTTTAGGTTGGTCTTATTTGTAGCCTCAGCTTGGTCGTTTCCTTGGGGATAATACAGAGTGGAAAAGCAATGTTGTATTTTGAATTTTTGGCATAGGTCGTGAACATCTTGATTCTTGAAAGGTTTTGTATTATCTGAGATAATGGCTTGAGGGACACCATAACTGAAAATTAAGTAATTTAGGATGAACTTTGATATCTGCTTTCTAGTGATATAAGTCATGGGGATGGATTCCACCCACTTGGTGAAGTACTCAGTGGCAATGATGATAAACTTGTTTCCACTAGATGAGGTGGGGTGATTTTTCCAATGAGATCGATCCCCCACTGTGAAAAGGGCCAAGGAGTGATAATCGGGTGGAGCTCTTGAGCTGGTGCATGGATGAGGTCCCCATGATGTTGACATTGTAGACACCTTCTGACATAGTCATGTGCTTCTCTTTCCATTGTAGGCCAATAGTACCCCATCCTTAGCAATTTCTTGGCCAAGGTCATACCACTTGAGTGTGAACCAAAAATTTTGTTATATACCTTGGTTAAGGTAGTCAGCACCTCCTCAGCATTGAAGCAACATAACAAAATTCCTTCAATGCTTCTATGGTAAAGGGTATCTCCTAGGATGACAAAACAGGATGCTTTTTTGACAAAGACTCTCTTGAGGTTCAGGGTTATGTCAGCTAGGAGGACTCCTATTCTAAGATAAGTGTATATTATATCATGGTACCAAAGATCACCGAGACCAAAAATCTTGCACACAAATTTAGACTCCGGTACCTCAAATGCAGGAACGAGAAGCTGCTCTACGAGGAATTCTTTCTTTGTGATGTCGTGTGGTATTTCTAGGAGTGATCCAATTGTATCCATTGCATATGTAGCTTTGTTGTTTGCTCTTGGTAGCTACTCAAATGTGATATCAATGAAGAACTCCTTAAGACTTTCCACCAATTTCTTGTAGGGAGTCAACTTGTCATCCTTTGTTTGAAACTCATTGTTGACTTGATTTATTATGAGTTGTGAATCTCTGTATACCTTGAGTGTCATTATCTGCCATTACACTGCTCATATTATGCGATGTTATTTGCACAAGGGAATGACAACTTGTATGATTTTGGAATGCAATCCCCTTGTGGAGTGATGAAGAATATCCCTGCTCCTAATCCATGTTGCATGTAGGATCCATCAAAGTACATTTTTCAGTGATCCGCTACACTTAGGTTTAAGATTGATTCATCTGGGAATTCTGACACAAGTGGATTCTCTGAGTATATTGGTGCCTCCACCAACTGATCCACAATTGATTCTCCTTTAATGACCTTGCACTCCACATACTATATCTCATGCACTATGAGGATCATAACCCACTTGATTTTCCACCCTATAAGCATTGCTTTCGAAAGCAAGTACTTAATGGGGTCTATATTTGCGATAAGCTTTATTTGATGGGCTAGCATGTAATGTCTGAACTTTAGTGCTACAAATACAACTACTAGATAGGATTTATCAATGGATGTATAGTTTAGTTCATGTCCCACCATAGTTCTACTAATATAATAGATAGCTCTCTCTTTTCCATTTTCATCATGTTGTGCTAGGAGAGCACTAAGAGCTTCCGCTGTTGCTAATATGTATAAGATCAAGGGTTTTCAAGGAATTGGCGGCATGTGGACTGGAAGCGCGAGTAAGTATTCCTTGATCTTGTTGAAGGCCTGATCACACTTTTCATCCCACTTGTATTCTACCCCCTTGTGAAGTAGATGAGAGTAGGGGACAACCTTTTCTGCTAGTTGCGCTATGAATCGGCGGATGGACTGGAGTCTTCCTGGTAAACCCCTTAGTTGTTTCAGTGTTTTAGGTGCCTCCATTTCGAGAATGGCTTTGACCTTAGCAGAATCTATCTCAATTCCTCTCATGGACATGATGTACCTGATTTTCCCTGACTGTACTTTGAAGACATGCTTCTTTGAGTTGACTCTGACTTTATATTCCTCTAACCTATCAAAGATGGAGCCCAATACGGCTATGTGATTTTGTCTCTTCTTTGACTTGGCCAATATACCATCCACATAATCTTCCATAGTTTTTTGGATCATGTCATGAAAGATTAGTGTCATGGACCTATGATAGGTAGCTCCTGCATTCTTCAGCCTGAATGCCATCATATTTGACCAATATATCCCCCATGGGCTAGTGAAAGCCGTTTTATGTTGGTCTTCTTTAGGTATCATGATTTGGTTGTAGCCTAAGAACCTGTCCATCAACAATAGCATCTCATGTCCTGTTGTCATATCGACGATCATTTCAATGTTTGGAAGTGGAAAGTCATCCTTGGAACATGCCTTGTTGAGATCTTTGAATTTTGTGTAGATGTGAATTCCCATAGTGGTCTTTGAAGTAGGTACAAGTTTTGAGACCCATTCTAGATAATCTATCAGTCGTAAGAACCCTGCATCTAGGAGCTTTTTCAATTCCATTTTGACTAATAATGCTATCTAAGGATGCATCTTCCTAATCTTTTTTCTGACAGGCTTTGCTTCGGGATATACAACTAGGTGATGAACCACAACCTCTAGATCAAGCCCAGGCATGTCCGCATAGGTCCATGCAAAGTTTATATTTCTTTCTTTCGAGAACATAGTTAAAAGTTCTTTTACTTTTGTGAGAAGTGACTCTGCATAGAATGTTATGTGTGGTAGTTCCTCTATTCCCAAGTTGACTGGATTGCACCTTTCAAGTAATACTATTGACTTCTCTTGATGAATTGCATTGAGAGCAAGATTGAATCCTTCATCCTCTAGCACCTTAGAGAGGTTTTCACCATTGGATACATCCTTTATTTTTACTTTTTTTGAGTCAAAGAGTGCCACAGTGTGGTTTTCACTCACAGACCTAGAGATTATTCTCATATTTTCACTTTTGCAACTGAAGGATTCAATCGTTTCCCCGTAATAGTCCTATGTGTGTAGTATGATGTCAACCCCAACCTTGTGATCTCTATAGGGTACTGTATCCCATAATCCCATGAATTTCGGGAGCGCTTCATCATTTTTGAAAGTGTCCAGAATTGGTGGTCCTCATTGGTCGTAATCGATGAGCTAAGGATAGACTAAGTTTATTTCATGGGCTTGATGGTCTAACCCAAAAGACAAGGTACTAATCATGAGCAGGGATGAATCTTAGAAAAGCGTAGGCAAGTCAGTTATGGGATCCTCATCACTACTTCACATATCAGTTATGTCAAAGGTAAAATTGTCTAAGGGTAGACCTGTGGATACTGGTAATTGAAGGGTGGTTGTTGATACCTGAGGGGGATTTTTGACCTTTCTAACCAAGGAACCTTTGCCAAGTATGGTCACCCTCAAAAGAGTACATTTGAGACCAAGATTTCTTAATCGCTTCTCTAGAATGAGGAGTTCAAATAGGTCGTTGTCATTCTACCCGAGTTTCTTGTTTTTGTCATAGCCTATATTGAGCATCATTTGTAGACCTTAGTTTCTTTCATCCATCAGAAGATTAGGCATGGGAATTTCCTCTTGATATAGGAGACTGGATATGTCTCTTTCATCTACTATTTCCTGACTTAGATCTCCCCAAGACTTGAATCTAGAGGGGTCTATTTTGAATGTATGGGATTACGTTTCAACTAGTTGGGGTTGCCCGTGAGTCCTAGGAGATTGCGGTAACTCTCCTATGATGAAAGAACTTTTCTTCATCCTATAATCCCCACACCCATTGTCTTGGATAATGACCTTGATTTCAAATATATCAAGGATGGCGGGTGTCTTTCTCTCAGAAGCAGAGGCTAATGTAGCTGGGTCTTCATATAGAGTAGTAGGGCCTTCATCATTCTTTGGGACTTGGGGGATTTTATAGTAGTTTTCTTCCAGATTCTTGTAATAGGAAAAGGGCTTAGGATCACCATGAATCATGACCTCTTGACTTTGATATGGGAACTTGATGCATTGATGGAAGGTGGAAGCGATTGCTTGCATCCCATGGATCCATGGACGCCCCAGATGGATATTATAGGGTAAATCAAGGTCAAGGACCTGGCATATGGTTTCCATAATGGCTAGCCCTACTTGAATATGGAATTGAATAGTGCCTCGAGGCACTCTTTCCTAATCATGATAAGTTTTGATGGTGATGCTCTTGCCCTTTTCAATGGCATCCTCTGAGAATCCTAGATTCTTTATTAATTTGAGGGAACAAATGTTTAGACCCACACCCCCATCCACCAAGACCCTTTTGACTTTGTTTTTATGAACTAGGAATTCAAGGTGGAGTGCACGATTGTGAGATGGTTGTGCGAGGAAGTCTTGATTGGAGAATGTTAGGAGGCTTGAGGTGGTGATATTTCTGACCATAGCTTGGAACTAGTTAGCATCAAGATCTAAAGATGGTGGATGAATCCAATGCTTCCTCTAGAATTTTCCTATGTGTTGGAAATATCTTCAGCAACTCCATGATGGATATTTGAGTCGGGGTTCTTTTTAGTTGGTCTAGGACATTATAGCCATTACGAATGGTTCTATGATTTGAAGTGGTTTCTCTAGGTGGTTGTGATGGTCCAGCAATGGTGACTTTTCCACTACGTGTAGTGACTTCACAATCAACTTTGGCTCCTTTGATGCTAACAGTGACAATTTCATCAATGGTTGTGACAACATGATCATACACATGGTTCACATTGGCATACTTTTTTTTTCCATAGTTTTTCCCTTGGTTATGACCCGGCATCATATTTGTGTATATTTTTAAGTCCTAATTCTCAGTTGGTTGCTCAAAATTTATGATCTTTTCATCAATGAGGTCTTGGATTATATTTTTCAACCTCATGTAGCTGGTTGTTGTGTGCCCCTTGATTTTGTGAAAATCACAAAGGTGATTCTCATTGTACCATGGTGGTTTCACTTGGGGTTCTTGATAGTTCTCAAAAGTGAGAATCTTGATGAGATTTTTCTTTATTAGTTTCTTCATGACTTCTTCAATTGGTTCCCCAAGGGTAGTGTACTTCCACTTGGGAGGATTTATGTTTCACGGGGGTGGTCCCCCTTGATTATTTAGATTGTTGACCTGATTGTTGGCTGGTTGTTGTGATACTACATTGGTTTGCTTGTTGTTTTGTGGTTGTTGGTAAGTTTGGGTGTTTTTCTCCAGAGCATTGATTATGACCTTGGCATCCACCACACCGTCATTGGTGACATTTTTGTTCCTCGCCCATGTGCACGGTTTC
>VDFB02133961.1:0-12810 GCA_007258455.2 Sequoia sempervirens | reverse complement strand
TAATAGCTCCAAATCAAATGAAAATTTTGAGACAAAGGGGGAGAATCTTGCACTGAAGACTCTAAGAAGAATGGATCCAGAGATTCAAAGAATATTCAAAATAGAAAGAAAGAAGTGGATCCAATCCTAAGCGGAAGCAACATAGGCCTAAAATTCATCCATCTATAAAACAACATGCTCCTACCAGGTTTAATCAATCTTTTCAAGGTCACTATTTTTCTTGCAATAAATTTGGGCATAATGTTGTTGACTATAGATTTAGACAAAGAAGGAATGATAACATTGGTAGAATATATTTTATGCCTCAAAGGAAAAATACTATCTTATTTCATGGATATTTCTATGCTTGTAACAACTATGGTAACAAGGTTGATTGGTGCAAAAATAAGGTAAAGAGGAACAAACTTGTTCCAAAACATAACATTCTATTCTAAAAATGCAATAATATGGGACATAAGGAAAACTATTGTAGAAGTGGTTTTGCTAAGCCACCAATTCAAAAAAACAATGAACCCCATAATTAGAAAAATGGAAATGAAAATATCTAGAAGGAAGACCGTGAGCGAAAGGATGATTCTACACTTGTGCACTCTACACAAGATTCTAAGATAAACTAAGATAGAGATTATCTCAAGGGGAATATTTCACTTGAAAAACCTTTTATCCCCCTAAAAAGGAAAAGGTGTTGAGGTCTTCAACATGAAAGAAGGTTTTTTTTATATTAGTCAATGTGCAGATCTAATGTACATAGATAAACCTTTGGTGAAGATTTTGGTGGAAGTAGAAGGTGTGTGGAAATCGATACAGTTATCCTAATTGATATAATTCATTTTATGTACCACACGTAAAGATAAAACATTAGAAAGGTGAGGTTTAGAAGTTTTCCAAAACATTCACAATGCATACTCTTTGGTAGAGTCATGGTATTTTGGTTTGCACCTCTCCGTAGAAAAATGTTTTATTTGTGGTCTAGAAGATAAGGTTGTCAAGATATGAAGGTGTTACATATCCAAGTTCTCAATTCTTTACACCTAATGTAATAGTTGTTTGTAATAGAGTGTTTCTACTTTAGTAGAGTAAAATGATGATGAAGACCTATTGGAATACTCTGTAGGAAATAATGTCTTGTCCATACAGTTTTTTGGACATGTTCATCTATGCTAAATACATGCTACTTTGTTGTATCAAATGTTTTATGGGTCCGCAAGAACTGTCTCTCAAAGGACAACATGTTACAGATGGTTCTAGATGCCTATCTTCTTTGTAAAATATATGTTAGGTACTTGTGTTGGTTGTTGTATATACAAGTTCAGCTATATGAGCCTATGTGGACATTCTACATGTCCTAGCGTGCTTCAATATTGATGTTTGGTTGCCAAGATAATCCTATAAAAGGATGTGAAAAGAATGTTCAACTATTTGAAAGGAAATCTAGATTATGGCCTATGGTACAAAGAGGATAACTTTTCTCTTGGTTCCTATAGTGATGCAAATTGGGCAAGTTGTGTGGATGACTAGAGAAGTACAAGTGGAAGTGCATTCCTTTTGGGAGACAGATTGATCTCATGGTTCAGTAAAAAGTAGGATTCAATATCTTTATCCATTGTAGAGGATGAATACATTGTTGCAACATCTTGCACTACACTTGGGTGCTTTGGATGAAGTAGACCTTGAAGGATGTAAAAGTGGTTTATGATGAACCCATTCCTATATTGTGCGACAAAAATACAAGTACAATTAATATTTCTAAGAATTTGGTAATGCATTCAAGGACCAAACACATTTCTATCCGGTATCATTTTCTAAGGGAAAAAGTTGTAGAGCATGAAGTCAAAATGGAGCATGTACCAGGTGTTGAAAAACAAGGTGAAGAAAGCTTGCAATATGAACTTAAATGTGTGAATGCAAATTTGAAATATGTAGATTAACCTTAGCCTTAGTGTGAAGAAAGAATGAGAGAGAGATAGAAAAAATCATAACACATGCAACAACAGATTTACGTGGAGAAACCCCAAAGGGAAAAAACTCCACCACCGAAAGAGAGGCAAGTATATTACTGATAATCTCCAATATTACATGCAACAATAGACTTCTCTTATCAATTCCTGTAAAATCCGGTAGCACCTTGTTACCCTGCAAAACTATATTCTTATAACACTAGCTCAAGGCCCCAATTTATAGAGATTTGGGAGGATGAAAACCACCATGGTTTCACCAAACAATAGGCAGCAATACCATCTAGAAAAACCCATGCCTCCCTCCTTGAAATGGTCAAAAAATACCAAAAATAACCTCTTACAGATGCTCTTATAGCTGTCATAAGGCATCTTTTATGCATGGGCGCCTAGGGTCTAAAAATAGCATATTCTGTCATAGGGAATCTGTCATACTGTCATAGCATCTTATGACAACTTGCATGCATGTCATAGATGCTCTTACAACATCCTATTTTGACCCAACAACCTTATTTTAGAAGATTCCAAGGTGGGACGCCTAGCTAATTTGTCCTTTTCCATAAGGATAAATGGTAACGGTAACACTGCATTTACATAGTCTCTTTCACCACTGTTGGTCAAACAGTTTCACCTCTTATGGGTAAATGTACAAAACACTTTAGGGGTATGTGCAGGATCATGATGG
Organism: Sequoia sempervirens; assembly: GCA_007258455.2. Classification (NCBI taxonomy): domain Eukaryota; kingdom Viridiplantae; phylum Streptophyta; class Pinopsida; order Cupressales; family Cupressaceae; genus Sequoia; species Sequoia sempervirens. The sequence goes on along the minus strand of VDFB02133961.1, from coordinate 10,170 downwards.
GCCAAAAAGTGGCAATATGATGGGTATGTGGCTGACAACTATATTTTTACCCAAAATTGATGAAATGAAAAGGGTTTTTAAAGGAGATTTTCAGCTTTCCACCAATATAAATTATGGTTTACTTTGAATTTAATAAGTAATTACTATTCATTTTCTATTCAAATTATGACTAAAGTCCTGATTGATAGGCTGATTGAAAAACATTTATAGCTTTCAAACAATATCACATTTTTTGAATCCAAAACATGCATCACATTCTATGCTTCGCATACTATAGGATTAAAAAAAGAAAAATTGAATTTCATGAAGTTTTGACCAAGTTAAGGTGGTCAAATACAAGTTTTAATATTTTTAAAAAGTTCTAATTAAAAATTCATAACTAATTATTTACTTGAAAAAATTATAAAAAAAATATGCATCACATTCGGGCATGAGTCCTCTACTTATATCTAAAATCTTATAAAAAAATATTATCATTTTATTGTGGTTAGGGTGGTCAGACAGACACCTACTTCTTATTTTTTCCCTGAAATTTAAGTACCACCGCATTGAAATTTCAAATTTTCACCAAATAGATTTAAAATAAATAAATAAACCAAGTAGTTTAGAAACTAGATTCAATTTGCTACATATTCTATTCTTACCTATTTTTGAAATAATATAGAAACTTATTCAAATTTTTACATCAAGTTGCCTAACTCTGATTTTTCTAATTTTTTTGCCACTTAAGGGCCTGTTTTTTCCATGATGATCCTGCACATACCCTTAGGAGAATAATAAAATAAAGGATTTACAAGGTTGATGACACCTAAATCCTAACATTCTCCTACTTGACATCATACATTGTAAATTACACCCATAGAGATACAATTACATAGAATTAAGTACAGTGATCAAGGCCCATGGCCTTTCTGCACCAAGAGAACTTTTCTGTGGTAACTGGCTTTGTAAGAGAATTTGCAACATTATCCAAAGTGTCAACTTTTTCAATCAAGACTTTTCCATTCTCAACTATTTCTCACACAAAGTGATACTGAACATCAACATACTTAGTACAAGCATGATACATAGGATTTTTAGTCAAACATATGGCACTCTGACTATCACATCCGATCCTCACTATCCTGCAATCAAAACCAATACCATTACCAAGTCTCTGTAACCAAACTACCTCCTTAGAGGCATGTGTAGCAGCCATATACTCTGCTTCAGTGGTAGACAAAGCAACTATAGGTTGTCTTTTACTCATCCAACTCACTGCTCCTCCAAACAAAGTAAACACATAGCCACTAGTGGACCTTCGACTATCCAAGTCACCTACCCAATCTGCATCAACAAAACCCTGTATGTCCAATGACTTATCAACATTGTCATGACAAGGATAAAAACAAACAAGAATGGGTTCATTGGGTAAATATCTAAATACCCTTTAACAAAGTCCAACCGTTCTTTACTGTGGTTAGACATAAACCTGCTTAAAACTCCCACTGCTTGGGCTATATCTGGTCTAGTACAAACCATTGCATACATTAAACTACCGACAACACTAGCATAAGGAACTTTAGACATTTCATCAATATCATCATCCGATTTAGGACACATGTCTAAACTCAACTTAGTACCAATAGGAAATGGAATATTTATTGGTTTACAGTCCTGCATATTAAACCTTTGCAAAATAGTGTTAACATACTTACTCTAACTTAACCAAAGATTTCTGTGAACCTGATCCCTAATGATTTCCATCCCAAGAATATATTTAGCAGCCCCTAAATCTTTCATATCAAATGTGCCATAAAGTTGAGTTTTAAGCTCCCTAATCATTGCCTTATTGTTACCAATGAACAACATATCATCCACATATAAGACAATAATCAGTATCTGATCATCAATAACTTTAAAATAAACACAGTGATCCTCATCACTTCTAACAAAACCCATATTTAATGAAAATGCATCAAACTTCTGGTACCACATCCTAGGTGACTGTTTCAAACCATATAGAGACCTTTTTAACCTACAAACCAAGTGTTCTTTTCCTTTCACAACAAAACCATCAGGTTGTTGCATATAAATTTCTTCCTCTAGATCCCCATGCAAGAAAGTAGTTTTAACATCCATTTGTTCTATTTCTAAATCATAAGCAGCAACAATGGATAAAATGAATCTAATAGAGGTTAACTTAGCAACAAGAGAGAATATTTCACCAAAATCAACTCCCTCTCTCTGGGAGTAGCCCTTGGCCACTAATCTGGCCTTGTACCGTTCCAACTTTCCATCTGCACCAAACTTCTTTTTATATATCCACTTACAACCAATGGCCTTTCTTCCTTTGGGAAAACTAACAAGATCCTAGGTGTCACAGTTTTTCAATGACATCATCTCATCATGCATGGCCTGCATCCAAGACTCACATTCTTCTAAATAGAGAGCCTCCCTGAAAGATCTAGGTTCATCATCAGTACATAACAAAGCAAATTTACAACGAAAATCAGGTGGGCTATACCTGTCAACTGCATTTCGTTGTCTTGTGGATCTTCTCAAAGGTGGAGTAAGAGGTTCCTCCTCATGTTCATCCTCATTGTTTTCAACTTCTTCTGTTACAATGAATTCATCAGAACTATCTTCTTCTTCTCCATCTTCTTGTCCATCTCTCTGTTCTTCCACATGTGCATCTTCTTGCTTAGTTTCAAAATGCAATCTTTGACTTTTCCTTTGGTTGCACATCTTCAGAGTTAGCTCTAAATTCTCTGAAAATAACATCTCTAGAAAATATCATCTTTTTTGTTAGTGGATTCCAAAGTTTATAACCTTTAACATTTTCACCATAACCTACAAAGATGCATTTCTGAGATTTGGGATCCAATTTAGACCGCTTCTCTTGAGGCACATGAACAAAAGCCTCACAACCAAAGACCCTTAAATGTGAAACTGAAGGATTTTTACACAACCACATTTCATAAGGAGTTTTATCAACAAGAGCTTTACAAGGAGATCTATTAATTAAATAACAAGCAGTACCAACAACTTCTGCCCAAAAGAATTTGTCTAACTTAGCACTACTTAACATGCTCCTAGCTCTTTCCATTAATGTATGGTTCATTCTTTCTGCTACCCCATTTTGTTGGGGTGTGTAAGGTGTAGTCTTTTGCCTAACAATTCTTGCATGTTTGCAAAACTCATCAAAAATTCATAGAACATTCACCCCGTTATGGGATCTCAATACTTTTTATCTTATAATCTGTTTGTTTTTCAACCAATGCCTTAAATTTCTTAAATTTGGTGAAAAATTCAGATTTTGTATGCATAAAATAAATCCAAGTATATCTTGAGTATTCATCAATGAAGGAAACATAATAACGAGATCTACCCAAAGAATCTGTATCCACTGGACCACACACATCCGAATGAATAAGTTCTAACAATCGATTAGCTTTATTAGATCTTTTAGGAAATGATGACTTGTTTTGTTTACCAAACACACAATCCTCACAAAAATCATTTTTACCAACAGAATAATCAAAAATACCATCTACTAGTTTCTTATCAAGTATGGTCCTAAGACCTTATTCACCAATGTGACCCAATCTATGGTGCCACACAACATGCATGCACTTTAGGTGCTAGTTACAAAAAGAAGGGAGTTACAAAAAGTAGAGGGCATGTAGCATAAATAATTTCCTTGTCCAGAATCTTTAGCAGCACCAAACTTCCCTTACCATCCACGCAACCGGACTTGTCAAATGTCACACGTACATCCATGGCTCCATTCAACTTGGAAACCAAAATTAAACTTTTGTAAGTCTTGGAATATGTAAAACATCATCAAGGATTTTAACCCTCCCATCACTAAAACACAACTTTACCTTTCCTTTACTGATAACCTTTTGTGAGCTATTGTCACCCATGAAGACCTCTCCACCATCATATTCTTTGTATGTAGAAAACCACTACTTATGAGGAGTCATATGGAAGGAAGCACCTGAATCAATAAGCCAAACATCATTACAAGTACGTGTTAGCTATGTTAGGGTTAGAGATGGCAGATCCCAACAATCTTGATTTATACTAATAAACAAAGAAACTGAAACATTACGAGAATAAAATCATAACACAAAAGGAATTTAACATGGTTCACCCAATCCGAGACTACATCCACAAAAAACCATAGCCATCAATACTTTTATTTATCCGTTGAAACCCTATTACAATCTTGTGAATAATCACGTTTTTCCCCATACTATAATACCCATCCGAACCCCTTTTAACAAGCTTAGAAGCTTCCAGATTTTTGGGTTCTACAAAATCAGATTTTTCTTTTTCCATTGATTTTTCCCTTTTTCGGTGATCATGCGAAAAAGTAGGAAGAAATTTTTTCTTGGGGGCTACCGCCCCCAAACCCCCGCTTTTCAGGGGCTGCCATCCCCAAACCCCCACCCGGGGCTCGGCCCAGCCCCAGACCCCGACAAGGACAGGGGGCTGAAGTGTACAGTATACCATGGGCTATACAGTATAGCATGATCAGTCGCCACATACCAACAAGCTGAAATAATCGAAGCATCAGAATCACCATTATCAGAGGACTTTTCCGTGGAGGAATCTGCATTCTTTTTCTTGTTTCTACATTCCTTCTTCACATGTCCCCGTTTACCATAGTTCCAACACTTCACTCTTCTCTTTCTAGGGGTCTTAGATCATCCTTTAGACTTATCCTTCTTCTTATCCCCTTTAGGCTCTTTCTCCTTGGGCCTACCTTGCACATGCAAGGCATCTTAGGAGCCACTGCGCATGGTCTTTCTCCTCATCTCCTCTAAAAGAAGTATGGGAATAATAGTATCCAACTTAGGTTTTGCACCACCACTTGTTATAGCAATAACTAAATTTTCCCAAGATTTTGGTAAAGAGAAAATCAATAAAATACATTTATCCTCATCTTCTATTTTAACATCAATAGATGCAAGCTAACTTATAATCAAATTAAAAGCATTCAAATGTTTAGCAATAGATTCACCATCCTTCATCTTTAATGAATACAAACATCTTTTGAGATACAACTTGTTAGACAAACTCTTAGTTTGGTAGATTTCACCTATCTTCCTCCAAAGCTTGTATGATGTGTCTTCTGAAGAGACATTCAGGAGGACAAAATCTGTGAGACACAACCGAATAGTCCCTCAAGCCTTCTTGTCTAACTTATTCCAATCTTCATCTGACAAGGTTGAAGTAGATAGCTTCTTTTCAACTGAAACTGGTAACCACTAATCTCTTTCCTCAAGAAGGTCCTCCACTTTCAACTTCCACATCTCATAACTAGTTCCATTGAACTTCTCAATATCTAGACAAGAGGTGGAGGCCATGGTATGCAATCTTTCACAAATCTACAAAACCCACAACACAAAATCTCCCACTACAGCAAAAAACCTTCAACACTCTAAAAGGAAAGCGTCCCTTCCTTAACAGAACCGTTAGCTCTGATACCAAATGTTGAAAAAAAAGGTGAAGAAAGCTTGCAATATGAACTTAAATGTGTGAATGCAAATCTAAAATATGTAGATTAACCTTAGCCTTAGTGTGAAGAAAGAATGAGAGAGAGATAGAAAAAATCATAACACATCCAACAACAAATTTACGTGGAGAAACCCCGAAGGGAAAAAACTCCACCACCGAAAGAGAGGCAAGTATATTACTGATAATCTCCAATATTACATGAAGCAATAGACTTCTCTTATCAATTCCTGTAAAATCTGGCAGCACCCTGTTACCCTGCAAAACTGAATTCTTATAACACTAGCTCAAGGCCCCAATTTATAGAGATTTGGAAGGATGAAAACCACCATGGTTTCACCAAAAAATAGGCAGCAATACCACCTAGAAAAACCCACACCTCCCTCCTTGAAATGGTCAAAAAATACCAAAAATAGCCTCTTACAGATGCTCTTACAGCTGTCATAAGGCATCTTTTATGCATGGGCGCCTGGGGTCTAAAAATAGCATATTCTGTCATAGGGAATCTGTCATACTGTCATAGCATCTTATGACAACTTGCATGCATGTCATAGATGCTCTTACAACATCCTATTTTGACCCAACAACCTTATTTTAGAAGATTCCAAGGTGGGACGCCTAGCTAATTTGTCCTTTTCCATAAGGATAAACGGTAACGGTAACACTGCATTTACATAGTCTCTTTCACCACTGTTGGTCAAACAGTTTCACCTCTTATGGGTAAATGTACAAAACACTTTAGGAGAATAATAAAATAAAGGATTTACAAGGTTGATGACACCTAAATCCTAACAGTACCTACCAAGGATCAAATTGGAGACATTTTCACTAAAGCACTTTCAAAGGATAATTTTGAGTATCTATGACAAAAGTTAGGGTTTATTGCCCCTCCTTTTTCTAACTAGATGCATAGATGGTGCATATATCCAAGGAAAAAACTTGTGTCATATCCTTTTCTCCTAGATTGATGTATTCTGCCAATCAAGGGGAGTTGGTAGTAAGGGGGAGTTTGGTGCAGATGTGCATAGATATTAAGAAGTATTACTAGTCAAAGGGGGAGTATGTGTTACTGTTTCAATAGAATATATTTTTTCCCTTCATCCTTGAAGTCGGAATAGGTGTTGTTATTTTACACAGATGCATGTGGCCCTTTCTCTTGGATGTCAAAGGGGGGGAGTGAGCAGTGTGTGTTACCATCAATTCCAAAGGGAGAGATTGTTGACAGTTGTTGTCATTGATGTCAACACTAATTATTGTCATTAATGTCACCACTTGATGAAGATTTTTATATGTCTGGTTATGGTTTTCATTGATGATATTGCATGTTGCATATTCTTGAGGAGATTGTTGTAATATCAGTACTTGGTGCTGCTACATATGTTTAAGAAATTGTTGGCATTATTTGTCAACACTGGAGAAGGTAGTTGCTTTGTTGTTTAGCAGTAGTTGTTACTAAACTGACAACATTGAATTTATGCTATCACTAATATATATGAAGAATTATTGAAGTTCATGATTGGATGGCATACCTTGTTTGATGATTAGTGGTATTGTTGAAGTTCATGATACATTGGTTGTCATTGTTAATAACATTCAATTTATGCTATCATTGATATATATGAAGAATTATTGAAATTCATGATTGGATGTCATGCCTTGTTTGATGAATAATGATGTTTTTGAAGTTCATGGTTGGATTTCATTCCTTATCTGATGATAATCAAAGAAGCATTATGTATTGTTATTGTCAACAAAGTTGGATTCATAATGATATATTAAGATTAGGATTAGAAGTAATATTGATGATGGAGATATGTTGTTGAAGGTCTACAGTATGTGTTATGCTCTATCATGTTGTTTCTGGTAAAGAATGTGTTGCTAAAAGGAAGTTTTGAACTCCATAAGTTGCTTAAGTCTTTTTGGTTCAGGAAGTTGCATTGAAGTTTGGCTATGAGAATGTTCTACATTCCTCCACTATTGGAGATTTAGTATTGTGATTTTGGATTCAAAGTTAGTGCTCTATGAATGTATCCCTCTTATATTTTTAGGTCACCTATGTTACAGAGGATATTTTTCTGAAATCCAAAAGGTTGGTAGTATTTTTGGTTATTTGGACTAGTCCAAGAAATGCTATGCATTTCTCCGTATTGATGTCTTTGCTCCTACAGCTTGGTGAATTTTTCGTTCAAATTTTTTTTAGTGTCTCAATTCTAATTTCATTTGTTGAAGTGGTCTGCAAGTTGATATGTTAATGTTATATCTTTTGGTTATGAGTTTTGTGCTTCCTAGATGATGTATTTTGTTCCTATTTGGTGGTTGCTAGTGGCATGCCAATATGAAAAAAGTGTATGGAAGTGAACATTGTTGGATGTTCATGGAACATCCCCATATGATCCGTATGTTGTTGATTGGATTGTTTGGTGTTGCATTGTGTCTTGAGACTGGATTTCTAGGTTATTTGTGGATATCTAGTTGATAGGGATTGTTCTTTAGCTTGCACCTTGTTCTTGGGGGTATGCACCAATAATTGAAGATGTGTTAATTTAGATTTGGGCCTTGGCCTAGATCTTGGTTATAATTGCATTTAGTAAATTCAATTACAAGCATGTTTTTAGGACAAATAGTTATGTGCTTCATGTTTCATCTACACATTTCCTTGATACTAACTTAGAATGATGTGTGCCAACATGTGAATTGTTTTGGATCATATTGGAAAATGGAATAAGTTTTTTTGGTCACTTTTATCTTTAGGAGAGGACCACATTATGTTTTGGTGGCCAACTTGTTGAATTTGTTTTTTATCTTCTTCTTGGTCAACCTAATTGATTTTTTGAAGTGTTGTAGTGGGTATAAATGCAAGATCATTTTGAATGCAACAAGGTGGAGTTGTGTACAACTAAGAAAAGGGAAAATGTGTGGAATGTACTTAAATATCAAAAAAAATTAGTGCTACATTGTTAAGATGAAAAATATAATCAGATGTGTTATAACACCTTAGTCAGCAGAGTGTTATGTTGACAAGCATTGTAATCTTTATCTAAATCTTTGTATCCTTCTATGAGATAGTGAACCTCATCAGGTCCTTATATCATTCTCTTGTAACTGTGTTTGCTTTAGTTTAGCAAGTCCTTTGTATCATGTACTAAGGTAGTGAGCCTTGGTCTACAAGTCCTTTTTAGTAGTGATCCTTTATATTGTGAGTTAACTCTCACCATGGTTTTTCCCTCATTGGGTTTTCCATGTAAATTTGGTGTTCTCCTATGCATGGGTAGGTGCAAAAAGTGGACAACTTTAAAAAAAAAAATGAAAAGTCATAACGCAAGCGCATTATAATGTGCTCTTGTTATGGCTTGGTGCGATCAAGCCTAAGGCTCGGTCACACCGAGCCTATAATGTGAGCATGTTTTGTATCTTTATAAGAAACAAAAAAGCAAATCAAAATCATTTAACACTATCATATTTCTTCATCCATGGCCTGCAAACCCTTCCAAGGCACGCTTGCATTGTGTATACCTCAAATTCATCCATTTCCTTCACTGAATTGATGTTATTTCTTCACCAGAATGCTACCACATCAATGAGCAACTTAAAGGAGATTTAATATGTTTTTCATGTTAATTTCTTTAATTATCAAGAGTTGAAATTCCACCTGATTCTCCCCCTCAAAATCCTTCTCCTCCTCATGAACAAGCACACCAACAAAATCTTGATGAACAACCACAGTAACAGAATCCTCAAACAATTCCTCATGAACATCCTTTTGGATCTCAACAAAATTTAATGGAGGAAATTGAAAACAACAAAAACAAAATTGAGGAGTTAATTATGAGGTTGAATAATCTTGTAAGTTCAACCTTGGAAAGAACCACACTTGCAAATTCACTTCAAGCCATGTTAACACATGTAGATGCAATTAGCAAGCAATTAAGTGGTTGGGTGGATAAGAGGTAGGAGTGTAGATATTTTTATGTACAGATAAACTATCATATACACACAAGTTAATTTATTTATTTTTATAAAATATGACTTGTGCTCACTATTCACTAACCCACATATAAATCAAACTCTTGACCTTAATAGCAAGAGGTTTCCTATCCATTGGTGCAGCCACCAAGGGATTAGGAATGATTTTTGGAAGAGGTGGTGGATGGTTTTTGACCATTCTCCATGCAACAATAACAAGGCCCCCCAATATTTCTTGAGGAAACTCTATTGCGAGTTCATCCTCAACATAATCCCCAACTATTTTGATATGCATGAATTTTAGGGGAGAGGTGGTGGGTTAGGATAGGATAGACTAGGTGCACATCCACTAGTATAGAAACAACAATAAACTACTAAAAACTACTTATAAATGACTGAACTTGGTCATGTGACCATTAGTAGTTTATTGCCAGTCATTTATAAAGTGACCAAATTGATGACTAAACCATTTTTAGTCATTTATAGAAATAGACATGAATTTTAGGGGAGAGGTGGTGGGTTAGGATAGGATAGACTAGGTGCACATCCACTAGTATAGAAACAACAATAAACTACTAAAAACTACTTATAAATGACTGAACTTGGTCATGTGACCATTAGTAGTTTATTGCCAGACATTTATAATGCGACCAGATTGATGACTAAACCATTTTTAGTCATTTATTGGTTTTTTTGATTGAT
>VDFB02133960.1:0-21684 GCA_007258455.2 Sequoia sempervirens | reverse complement strand
CTCAAATGCTTGTCCTTCAAAATCCAAAATCTCATGCTTGGTAAACAATGGAGGTTGCTCATCCCGCTCTATCTAGTCACTATAAGGATCTATCTCATCCAAATCAATGGGATCCTCTGATTTGTCCTCTACCCTTCTTTTGTGTCGTCAAAGGTTGTATTGCACAAAGACAAGGTCATTGAGGCGGTTTTGGGCTAATTTGTTCCTCTTCTTCATGTGGATGGCCTCGAACAAGCTCCAATTATGCTCACAATTGGATGCACTACAAGGTTGGCATAGAATGCGGAGGGCAAGTCTTTGGAGATTTAGAGTATTTGCACCCCAATTTGTCCACCAAGACTCTACAAAATAAAATATTCAAGAGTTAAAAAGCAAAGTCAAAAAATATTTTATCAAATTATCAATAGTTAATTTAAAATTTGTAACTTGTAAGATGCATGCCAAATAAAGACTCCAAATTTTATACCTGGTGACTAAGTGGTTCTTCCTTGGATAGATAGCTCTGAAGAAAAGAGTCTACTCCTTCCAATCTTGTAACTTTCCAAATCTTTGATAATGAGGTCTCTCGCCTTAACCTAGGGTGTCATCCTCTGAATGCATGTGGCGAGGCCTTCCATAACCTCTCCATTAGGATTTGAGAAGGTGTTTGAATAGAAAAAACAAGGGTTGAGGAAGTACCATGCTGCATGGATGGGTTGGTGGAGTTGGTTGTTCCACCTATCAATGATCTCCCATATGGGATCAAATTTGAGGTTGTCCCCCTTGTAATAATTTCTAATAGACTCCTTCGCTCTATCCATGACCTCATAAATATACCCCATTGGGTTTTTATCCCCATCTACCAAACAAAGAACTCTAAACAAGGGCTCCAACACCTACAATTTACAAGTACAGAAAGATTAAAGATACAAATTTATAATGAAAGACTTAAACTAAAAAGTAAAATATTCAATTTTGAATTTAAGTTCAAAGTTTAGAGGTTACCTTCACGATCTATGTAGCTCTTTGTGCAGAAAGGTTGTCAAAGACTATGCTTGCAATCCTCTCTCCTTTAGGCTTCTTCGAATAAGATGAGTCTAGCCATGCTTGACTTACAAACATTTGTTTCAAAGTAGTCAAAGAACCAATAACGCTTCGCAATGTTAGGAAAATCGTTGCAAACCTTGTGACACCTGATCTTACCAAATCCTTCCCTTGCATGTGATCTCTCATCAAATGAAGAACCCATGGGTGATTGTAGATAAATTTTGTGATGTTCCTTGCATCATCTACAACCGGTGTCACTCAATCAAGTTTGCCTATGTCCTCCAAAAGAAGGTCAAGGCAATATGCTACACAAGGTGTCCAAAAAAATGTCTTATGTTTGTCTTGGAGCAATCTCCTAGCTGCGACAAATGTTGCTGCATTATTAGTTATGATTTGCACCACATTTTCTATGCCCACCTCCATGACAATTTGCTACAACATTAGACACAATGTTTTAGTGTTTTTTACTTTGTTTGGGGCATCCACCAATTTCAAAAAAACAACCTCACCATTTGAAGCTATTAAAAAATTGATAATGTTGCGGTTTTTCCCATCCGTCTACCCATCTGAAAGAATGCTGCAGCCATATTTTTTCCATTCCTTCTTTTGTTCTTCCACTATTAGGTTTGCCCTTTCAGTTGCATTGGTAGACAACCTACAAGTACAAAGTGGAAATACAAAATTTTAATTTTTAAACTCCCAAGGGACAAATTCAACATAAATTGATGAACATAAATTTATCCTATAATTCAACATAAATTATAAGTATAAATTAGCATAAAAAATTAAAATTTACCAACTTCCCACTCAATTCTCTGCGAGAAGGTGCCTTGTGAAATATTTCGAGCCAAATTTTTTCGTTTTTTCAAATTACAAATTACAAAGCAAAGCACCCGTTAAGGTTAGCAGTTAAACCAAAACGTTGCTGAAGCAACTCTAACCAGAATGTACACCAGGGTCCCGATGCGGGCAAGGTGTGAGCATTGGTCAGAGGATCTTAATCAAAATGCGGATGCAGGAACTCTAACCAAGAATGGCGCCGATGATGGCGAGCATATGGTCAGAGGGTCTTCTATGCTAAGTACTGAAAGGGAACTCTACACCAAGTATGTGCTACCCAATCCAGTATGGAGTTGAGGCGACCATATGGCGGAGTATTACAAATTACAATGCTTGATGTAAATAACTGAAATGCTGAAAGTACTCAACACCCAGAATGTGCTTTCTGACCTGAGGTGGGAAAGTAGCTACCATAGGGCGGAGGTAAAGGAAATACTATTGCAATTATTGAATGGGAAACTGAGCATTACAAATTATGATAAGCAAGATAACCAATACTGTCAGTACTACTGCCAGCTTACAATAATAAGTTAATAACTTGCTCTCAATGTGAATCAACAGATAAATAAAGCTGCAACAATATATAGGAATTTCCTTTACTGAATGAATGAAGCTTAGATCTGAAAAGGCACTAAACAGACTGTTGTACCCAAACCAAATTTTTGCTTCATCAAGGCATTTTGCATAAATTAGTATAAATCTTGTTAAAATGATGTAAAACACAGTTTTGGGCAATATCAAGCATGGAGTTTTTGTCAATAGTTTGTCAGTCAAAGTCAGTTATATTGATCAGAACCTGAAGCAGAGACTCAGAATGGAGCTTTTCACGATAGAGGAACATCTCACGACAGCATTTCATGTTGCATACGGTCATTCCAGTGATCGAGACAGAGTTTTCAGTGATTAATTTATGAAGATTTCTCAGGAAAAAGCCCAAAAGTGCAAGTATAGCTCAGGGGCGCCCAGTTTTTTGAAGGTCAAGATCTCGCTGAAAGTGTTCAAGCATCCAGTCAATCTCTTCAGAATTGGTCTGGCTATCCGATAAGCTATCCAGCGAAGCTTTCCGAGACCCACAGCTCCGACAAACAGCGTCAGAAGTTGAAATTCCTAAAGTTCCAGATACGAGAATTTTGTCATTTTTAGGCAAAAGCGCAACTCTAGCCTAAGGGCGCCCATCTTAAGGAGGGGGTAAATCTTGGCATTTTCAAAGACGGATACAGTCAATGCGTTTCTCGACTAGTACGCTCATCAAACTGATATCAAAGCGTAGTCATCAGAGTTTCGAGAACTTGGTGGCAATCATCCAGAAGATAGAAGCTTAAAATGGAGTTTTCCTTTTACGAGCTTCTCGTTTATTCCGGTGCAAGTACGACCGGTGGTTTTAAAGGACCCTTGGATGCCAAAATTTGCTTGAATGAAGTCTTCGACATGATTACTGCCTCTAGCCTAGCTTTCGCAATGCATCATTGACATTACGATCGTTCCACGTGTCGTGTTGGAAGTTCTATAACGCGTAATTTCGCGAGGCGGACCAACATCTGTTCGCGGTGTATTTCTGAGTCTAGAGAGCCTAGCCTTTGAGCTGTCCGGATAGTCGTTCGCGTTGAAGTCTTCCGGCTATTGGCGTGATCATTTATCTATCCAGCGAGCCTGAGTAAATTCGACCGGAGATTTGGCGGTCGCTTTCGTGCGTGCGAGTCTTTAGTGTAATCTCTGCCAAAGTGAAGATATAAAATGGTAAGTTTGGGCGGTAATTTTAAATAAAATCATGGCAGGTTTTGAGGTCTTAGAAGCAGTTTTCTTGCTTCGTCACCTCCAGAGACTTCTCTTGTGGGCCCTTCTGGCTGTCCGTTTAAACAGATAGTGCCTGAATCGGGTCATCCCAGCTCCAGATATCAGACGTCAAAGTAGGGTACTTGGATGAAAGTTCAACTTTCGTCAAAATGACACCAGTGCAACCAAGAGCCAGGGGCGCTTTTACTTTTGAGGCCCTTAACACAGCTTTCAGGTGTCGTATGAATAGTCGTTGGATGCAGAATGTCTTTAGGCACGCAGTGAGCTTCGCTGCTTGTCAGCAGGGTTCACCGTTCACCGTCGGCAGCCGTTTGAAGCGTCAGATGGCAGTTTGAGAAATGGCTAAGTCTGGAATCCGTAAAAGCAATTTGTCGGGGGCACCCTAATAATTTTTCAAGGGGTTAAGCGATGGATTACTGCGGTTGTGTCTCAGCCGGACATTTCTTCCTTGTTGGTGACTTTAGATGAATTCTCAGTCGATCCTCGACATCACCGGTCATCACAAAATGCGGTCTTCGAGAAGTTAGCCCGGTCGTGTGATCTTCCAGCCGGCTATAAAATAGGGAGTTAGTAAAAAAAATGAAGTATCTTGAGCAAATGGACGCCTATGTGTTCAAGAGATGACTTTTCGGAATCGTTGAAGCATGACGATGAATCTCAGAGCTTCACCTGGGTTGTCAACTGAAGTTCAAAATATACCTGTTTATAAATGGCGATTTTCTATTTTTAGCGCCCTTGCATGATAATAAATATTTTATTATTATTTTCAAATTTGAACTTCCAGTCAGTGGCAGTGCAACTGAAAGGCAACCAATCAGAGGATTTCTATTCTTGTTAGGGTTTTGAATTCTTGCAGTTGCTAAGTGGTGCGAATTTCTTCTTATTTAACATGGCGCAATCTTCATTGTTATTCACAAGCTTTCAAAGGAAATTCGTATTTCATTAAGAGCAATCTCAATCTTAAGTGAAATTCGTATTTTTCAAGGCAATTCATATCTTCAAAGTCAAAATTCGTTTTTCTTCAACCAAAAGGCGAATTTTAGCAAACCAAAGGCAAATTCTTCATCAACAATCATTGGCGAAGACATCAAAACATTTTATTTGCAGGTACAAGTCAGAATTATCAGCAGACTTCAGACAAGATGGCGATTTTAGCAGAAGCAGAGCACTAAAAACTTCTTTCTTCTGTCTTAAATTCTTCTATTTCTCTTCTTAAATTCTTTCGCATGTTTGAAGAATTGGTGACTTTTGGCAAAACAAATCATCTGGGTTGATTCAGAATAGCTTCCTCGAGAAAACCCATGTGCTAGAATTTTTCAGGAAAATTTACTCCAGAGCATCAGTTCTCGAGGCTCTAATTTTCTCAACTGAAAATTCCTTGCATGGTCGAGTAGAAGTCAAATTTTCGCAAATCTGACATTCTGGGTTGTCTTAGAATCTTGTTCTGGACAAAACCCATATCTTAGATTTTCGCCGAAAATAACTCTTTGAAAGGCTATTTTTAGCCTTAGCAGGGTATTTTTAGTTTTCCAGAAAAATTGTCAGAATATAGCCGTGTTCATAGTCAACAAGCGAGTTTTTCAGAGTACAGTACACACAGACTGAATTCAAGACCAAATCGGTCTTAATTCATGACTTCATCAGAGAAGCTGAGACCGATTTGTATCAAGCCACAGAAGAGATAATGGCCATCACTTCAGTTACGGAGCCGCCAAAGTTACCAGTCAGTGAGTTGCTAGTTGGAGTGTGCAAAGATTGCTGAAGTTGCTGACATTCAGATGCTGATACAGTTAACAATCTCGTTGAGGGATTGGTTGCTCGAGATCACGACCAGTAAACTTCAGTTCCCGCCTCTCAGGATAGACATTACACACACGAGTTGAACTTGGTGTTACCCTTTCAAGTTAACTCGCTGTTGTCATCACATGCATATCTATTCTGAGATCAGCTTTACACACTTGGAGTTTTATTTAAGGTTTTACGTTAACTGATGGTAGTCTTCCAGGTTAACTTGCTTTCAATAGGGACGTGCATGCTCGCACAATTGTCCATTTTAGATTAGATGTTCGGTTAACGTATAGTTTACTTCATTAGGGTTTGGCGCATAACTTGCATGCATTGCAAGAACTGTAGTGAACTCAAGGTGATTTTAGGGTTACCTACACCTTGATGTATATAAATAAAAGCTTTTGCTCATTTGTAAATAACTTTTGCTTGAGAGAGAAATATATGCTGCGCCTACCTTGCCCTCAATATTGCTCTTTTGGTATTTGTTCATGTGTCTTCGCTATTACGATTTATTGTTATGCCACATAGGGTTTCAAGAGATTGTAATGGTGGATTCTTTCCTTAGTTTAGATAAATCTGTTTGAACATCTTTATCATTAAGATCAATTGTTATGCCACATAGGGTTTCAAGAGATTGAGGCTGATAAATCTGTTTTGTGTCTATTTACCATTGTGATCAATCGTTATGCCACATAGGGTTTCGAGACATTACAGTGATAAATCTGTTTTGTGAATCTTTATCAATATAATCAAAGGTTATGCCACATAGGGTTTCGTGAGATTGTGATGATAAAGGCTGTTTTGTGAAGACTTTACTACTTTGATCAAGTGTTATGCCACATAGGGTTTCGTGAGATTGTCTTGGTAAAGTTCTTAAATCTGTTTTGTGCTCAATAAGCTGGTTTAGATTGAGATGATAGTTGCACCACCTTGCCCTCAAGTAGAGAATCTAAACCCGTTTATCGTCAGTTAGTCAAACCTTGCTCCGTTTCCTCTTGCTCTGTTTTCCTGAGGAGATTGGATAGATTAAATTTAAGTTGTAGTTAGTAGATCTGCAAAAATAGAGAAAACTCAGCTGCAACGTATAGGTTCTTTCAAGAAAGCCTTGTGCCTCTACAGCTGAAACAAAAAGACAGGACATAGTTTAGCTTATTTTCCTTTGCAAGTATTTTTGTCAAAGCACAACGAGGGAGCTTCCCCTCCTA
This sequence comes from Sequoia sempervirens, assembly GCA_007258455.2. Taxonomy (NCBI): domain Eukaryota; kingdom Viridiplantae; phylum Streptophyta; class Pinopsida; order Cupressales; family Cupressaceae; genus Sequoia; species Sequoia sempervirens. Next base: position 15,031 of record VDFB02133960.1, on the reverse strand, counting down.
ATTTGAAGAGCACTCATTGCGTAGTGTACACTGGCTGTTCATAACAACTTCTACTCCAAAGGTGTTAGTTGTTACGCCAACACAGACCAACCTCAAATTTTGGTTTTTGACAGTCCAGATTTCCTTGTGCACGAACAGCAGCCCTGTACTCCACAAATCCACTCACAACTTGCTCAAAACTTCATCAAATCTCATGAGACGAAATGCCTAATGATCCTAGTATGATGGCGATCCAATTAGAACACCGAAAGCTAATCAAAACCCTCCATTTAATTTATGCACGGAAAACAAGGCAGATCTGAAACAGTACAGCCCAGCAAGAGGGTGACTTTGCATTTAAAAATTGAAGACTCTTCAAAAAATTCTATAACTTAGGACAAAGGGGCGCCTAGCCAAGACAGAAAGAATGAAGCAATACCTAGAACAATCTTTTTGATATTTTTTGATTTATGAATTAAAACTCAAATCTGCTGTAGCTAAAATGCAATATCTGGAAACCTCTAATATGCAAAAATCAGAAACTAATTAGACACAATGCTGATTACAATGTACAAATCTCAATGAACTCACAAACTATACTAAATCACCACTAGTTGCTGTGTTGCAAGCAAGAAGCAATGCCCGAGCTAGGAGGCCTTCATTCCTCGAAGTAATTCCAGAGCCAAACCGACAGCATAACAATACTATAGACCAAAGATGATGAAAAGAGACCCAAAGGCTTCCTTTTATAATTTGCCGTTGACCTTCTCGAAACCCTAACCTTCTTTTCAGAGTCAAACCCTAATCCTCCAAAAGATGGCGTCCCTTTCTTCAAAGCTTCAATTTGACTTCTTTTAATTAAATTCATCACTTTAATAATGGCATCCAACTTAAGGCTTTAATTCAACCTTAATAATTATAAAATAATCTCAATCATGGCGCCACCCTTAAAAGACCACTTTTTAAAACAACATTAAGTCAATAGACTAGGCCAAGGGGTAATATAACATTAAAATATAATGTTATTTAAGTGAAATGAACTTATCTCTCCGAAACTGCATCCCGAAGCCAAAATCTGAATAAACCAATTGAGTCGACTGAAGAGGAAAGTCAACTGTGCCGAGACCAAAGGACCACTGCCAGAAATAGAATTGACTAAAAATAGTAAATTCCAGAAAGTGCTCAGAATGCCCAGAGAAACATATCATTGCGAAGCCCACAAAAAACCCAGAAGGAATCTGCAGTTCGAACACCAATTCACGAGCAACCGCAACCCCCACACAAGAAACCCTAATCAAACCGTCCCAGTAGCCTACGGGTCTCCAGAATAGGCCAACAGTCATCAGAGAAGATCATGCTCGAGAAGGGGACATTACACCTTGTAGCCTTTTCCCGCAATTGTCAATGTAGTTACCAAATTCTCCCAATAAGGGCTACTTGCCACATTGAAAGGAATGTTGTTGAAGTACCAAAAATCTGCACATGCCATATTTGCATGTTCATGCACCTCCTTGTTCTACCCTATAGCTTCTAATGATGGTTGTGCTCCAGGCTAGGCACAAGAAAACTATGTGGCGTGCGTGAAGATGTAGGTGTTGTTGCTGACACTCTAGTAGAAGTAGATGAAGTGGTTGGCAGTGGATGTGCTTTGGATGCGAGGACCACGAAGAGAGCCCACTATGCCTTGACATGTATCCTGATCTAATTTTGGTTGGACATGAGCCCCATGACCACCAGCTATGGCTGTCCTTGTCCTCTCCTTTAGCAATTTTTTCTCTTCTGCAGCTGCAAGCAAGGCATTCATCTCTATTTTTTATCTCTTCAGTGGTGTGTGCACAAAGCCCAACATCATGATGAGTAATGCCTGCAAGATGGTATTTGAGGCGATTTATGCCTCCATGATCTAAATTTGTGTATTTAATGCAAATAATTGACCTAGGTACTAGTCCTTGATATGCATATTTCCAAGCAGGGTCTCTAGCTCTAGTAGGACAAGTGCCTATAATGGACGGTGGCATCGATTGTGTGGAGCTTGAAGCTGAACCTGATCCAAAACCTTCTCAATTTGCCATTATATGATGCATTCAACCTACACATACAAAGTGAAAGTACAAAATATTAATTTTTTAATACAATAAAACCTCAATTTTACATAAATCACTAAAATCAGTGTAAAATTAGTGTAAATAAATATAAAATAATTTAAATCAATAAAAATTTAATATAATGTAAAGACTATAAACAATTTTTTCCAAAAAAGGGTTAAAATAAAAAAAAAAGTTTTGTATGCAAAAAATAGTGAAAATAGCAAAAAAAATCAGAAAAATCATGAAAAAATTGTGATGAATCCAATTTTTTGCAATTTAAATGCAAAAATACAACCTAGTTTTAGCATATAATAATTCTTTTTAAACCTAGAAGTTGGAATTCACAACCAAAATGAAATAAAATGTTTTAAAAAAGCAAAAAACAAAAAATGACTTATGCTTCAAATTTTTTCCTTCCAAATTTGTAAACAATCCCTTTGAATCTTCTCTCTTTGATGCAAACGTGCTGGAAATCAATTGGAAAGGGGGTTGGAGGGGTGTTTTTGCTTGCAGAGGACAAAATGAAAGTTGTTTGGGCTTTTTTGGGTATATTTTTGACTCGGCCCCCCTTTTTTACCTATGTGGCCGAGTACTCGACACAGACTTGCCACTTTTCTGGTGAGTACTCGCTAGAAAAGCAACAAATCTTTTTGGTGAGTAAGTGGTCCAAAAACTCATCGCTGCCTTTACTCAGCGAATACTCGAAAACTTGGCGAGCTTCCGACAAGTTTGCCATCTATGGTTATAATATTAATGTTCCTCAAAATAGTCTCCATTTTGTCATGAATAACAACTTGTAACTTGTCATTAACAAGCTATCATATAATCTGTTTGTTGGCGTAACAATTAACACCTCTGGAGTGCAAATTGGTATGGACAGCTATGCACACTGCGTAATGAAGTGCTCTTCAAATTAGGAGGGGAAGCTCCCTTGTATTGCTGAAATGTGTGGAAAAGAAAAGTAAACTAAATCCTATCTTTTTGTTCTCAGCTGTGTTAGAATATATTATTTTCTTTTTATTTAATGGTCAATGTAAAGTTATGTTTAGTCTAATATACTGTTTCTACAGTATCAAGTAGGTTAGTTAGGTAGATATCATTAATATCTACAGTGCTTCATGCACTTCTATATATTGTAACCTCTTTTATGTTAATGTAAGACTTTTTAACCATTTACATGGTATCAGAGCAGAAAAGAACCAAAACCCTAAATTGATGTTTTCTTTCGCCAAAAATGTCGTGTTTGTTTCCCTCGGCGTCCCTTTTACAGCGATTTGGTCTTTCTAGGTGCCGATTTTGAAAGCAGTTTTCGTGTGAGGGTTTCACGACTTTTGAAGCTTTTTATCACGTTTGCATGCATTTGGTAGGAGGAAAAATCTGCATTTTATGGGATTTCAGATCCTAAAAATGGCGTTTTTTGGCGTTTTGATTTTGGGTGGTTCTTTTAGCAAAATCGTGGTCGCCCCTTCCTGCAACTTAGTCACCTAGGGTTTGGCATCTCTTTTGCCAAATTTTTGTGCAGATTCGAACTGTTTTCTGCAATTTTTCTGGTCTTCAATGGCGGCCTAGGGTTTCTGCAAGTTCGTTTAGGGTTTTGACCCTCTGTTTGAAGGCAGAAATTTTTTTCGTTTGCAAATTCCTTCTAGGTTTTTCGAGATCTCAACTGGGTCGGTCTTCAAATTTTTTGGGTACCTCATTTTATGTGCCTCAAAATTTGTGCCTCAGTTTGAAGTCAAAAAAAAATTCTGATTGCAGATTCCTTTTGGGTTTTGCGAGATCTCAACTGGGTTGTCACTAGATTTTTCTAGGTACCTCATTTTCTGTGCCTCGAAATTTGTGTCGTTCTTTTACTACGGGTTTCAATAATACCTCAATCCATTTGGGTTCACATTCCCATTTTTCTTTGCGTTATCTTGCCTTCACTGTTCCCGAGCCCATAGGAGTGCGTGATGGCATCTCTAAACATAATGCTTTCAGCGGCGGAAGTTCAGCAGGAATCTTAATTACAGCTTGCCAGGCGTGGCACCATTTTCGAGTATCGATGTCTTGATGCAGTTGTTCTAGGTACATCACCTCGACCCACTGTAGCCGGAAAGGATCAGGACAAATGGGATGAACGCAACCGGGAAGCCGTCATGCTCATCAAGCTTTCAGTCACTGACGACTAGCTGCCACAAGTGCCGTTAGGAAAAACAGCTGCTGAGGTATGGACAACCCTGAAAGATCTCCATGAAACGTCAGATAAGAGTCGTGCATTTTTTCTTAAGAACATGCTTTTTTCAATAATGATGGATGAGAAGCACACCACTCTTCAAGAGCATCTGACAAAGATCAAGGAGATTCGCGCGTTGGTGGAAGCCGTGGACAAAAGATGAAGAAGAGGACATAGTGATCATTATAACGGTTGCCAAAGATCTTAGAGCGTTTCATTGGTGGCTCAATATTCAACAAGCGTTGACTTGAGTTTCGGACGTAACAAGCTTCTAAAGTCGTTGGAAGGCGGCGGTTTGAGCGTGCAGTTCCTCCTCCATAGAACAAGCGTTCTCTGCCAAATCTTCTGCTAAGAACAAAGGGAAGGCTCAGTCTTCTCAGCCGAAAGGCTTTGGTTCTTCACAGGACAGCAAGAAGAAGAAGAACGTTCAGTGCAATTATTGCCACAAATACGGTCACATTAGGGTTGAGTGTCGCACTCAGATGGCTTCTGAACAAAAGAAGCAGGGAGGATCTCAACAAAAAGCACATGTCGCTGAGCACACTGAGCAGAAAGAGTCTGCATTCTATGCGTTTATGGCCAAGAGAACTGCAGATCCCGTACATTCTTCTGCCTGGTATATTGATTCAGGTGCTTCACGACATTTTACTCATCGTTGGGATTGGTTCACAAAGTTCGAACCCTTCTCAGATTCTATCATTTTTGGAGGAGGTGAAGAGTACACAGTTGCTGGTAAGGGCACTGTCCAGATTCACTCAGGAGGAAGACATTTACTCTTTCTCGATGTCTACTATGTTCTAGGCATGGAACATAATCTCCTCTCAGTCAGTCAAATCATGCGGTATTCTCCCCAATTGGATGTTGTTTTCAGCTCGTCCACTTGCAGCATCGTTGATCGGGAGACTCGTACAACAATCGCTATGGGACTTGAGGATCATGGTCTGTATCGACTTGCTGATTCCGATGATTCTCAGGAGCACGCTCTAGCAGCCCGAAGTACAACCATCAGCAAACTTTGGCACCAGCGTTATGGGCACTTGAATGTGCACTACCTCTCTCTGCTCTCTTGGGAAGGTTTGGTTGCTGGTCTACCTAAGATCCAAACTCAAAATCATGGAGTTTGTGGAGCCTGTCAAGCTGGCAAGCAGCATCGAACACCGTTCTCGGATGGTGATTCTTGGCGAGCCTCCAAGGTACTTCAACTGGTTCACGCTGATGTATATGGGCCAATGAATACTCCTTCTGTTACTGGGTCCAGGTACTTTTTATTGTTTGTTGATGATTTCAGTCGAAAAATGTGGGTGTATTTTTTGAAACATAAGTTAGACGTGTTCAGCACATTTCAGCAGTTTAAAGCCTTAGTTGGGAAGGAATCTGGTTCTCACATTGTTACTCTAAGGTCAGATAATGGGGGGGAGTTTTGTTCAGCTGACTTCTCTTCTTTTTGTGCTGCACACGACATTAAGCGCCAACTTACCACACCCTACACCCCTCAACAGAATGGTGTTGTTGAACGTAGGAATCGCACCATTACTGAAATGGCTCGTTCTATGTTGGAGTATAGACATGTACCTAAGAAATACTGGGCTGAAGTAGTCTACACTGCTGTCTACCTCCTGAATCGGTCACCTACACAGGCCGTTAAGAAGATGACTCCAGAAGATGCTTGGTCAGGACGCAAGCCTAAGGTGGGCCATCTAAAAGTCTTCGGTTCTACCGCTCATGTATGGATTCCAGATGCTAAGCGTACCAAGTTGGACTCCAAGAGCCAGACACTTATGTTTACTGGCTACAGCGACAATCACAAAGCCTTTCATTTCGCTTTAAAAGGTTTACAAGTCAATAATACCATTAATAAGAGTTGCCAAAGTAAACTCTATGCAAAAGAGTTAATAAAATTTCATTTGATGTAAATAAATAACAACATTGTATTTCATCATGTTTAAATACTTGGCCAAAGTATATTAGTGCATGTTCATATATATATTCATCCATGCTCAAAAGAGATCTATAAACCAATAAATAATTATTCACATTCAAGTGAGATCAATAACTTCAATAAATACATTTGCATCAATGTTACATCAAAAATCTTAATAGCACATCTATTTCAATGTTGCAGTAACAAGTGTCAAATACAATTACATTTTACAATGGGCTTACAAGCCATTCCAGTAGGATACACAAGTACATCAATAGTAAAATAAAATCTCTGATCCTCCAACCGCCGTGACACTATCGGTCTTCTTGCGAGTTGGGGCCAAGAGTGTGATTAAGGCGCCTTTTCCGCCCAACCATGAAGTACATGACTTCCCCGGGTTCCTTCCTAACTCGAAGAAATCCCCGGCCCTGCATAAGGAGCCTAGCAACCTGACACAGTAAAACAGGAGGGAACTCTCGATGCATGCCTGGTGCCTATATGCATTTCTAACATGAGAAAACATATTTCTTGCAACAGGAGGTAGCAGGGACCAAAATATATATATTTCTAGGCTTTTAAAACAAATCCATCTATTTCAATGGTGCAAGTGCTTGGCCAAGCATAAATAAAAACAAGTGGTAGTTTCAGAAAAGGTAAAACTACCGTCTTTGTGGATCCACCTTTGGCATCCTGTCTCGGAAGTTACCAAAATACAGTAAAAAGTGCAAAAACAAAAAAATATGCATTTTCCTTATATGCTTCATGCATTTCATTGATTCTAAAAAGAATTTCCTTCATTTTTCCATATTCATAAATTGTTTATCAAACTGGTTTCCCTTCACATTTGCAATGAGAATTTATCTATCTTTAAAGTGTAGAAGAGAGAGTTTCAAGTATTTCATGAGTTCAATCTCTAAATGTTTGAACCAAATAAATAGATTTAAAGTTTCAGAATTTAAATATGTTCTCTTTCTCAGCAAAAACACAAAGTCAACATGTTTTCCTCTATTTGATAAAAGATTTGTTTTCAGTTCATGCTACACTCTTGAGTGTCCTATGTTCCAAATCAGTTTTCATTTGTAAACAAGATTGAGTATCATGTCATTTTCTTGTGTATGTCACTGACAGAAATAATGTTTCCAATATAAAACATTGATCATTGATTTACATATTTATACATATATACATGGATTTATTTGAATCTATGTGTATATTTATATATACATGTAAATATGCATCCTCTCATTCATGTTATAGACTCAGTCAGATTTGAAAGACAAAAATATCAAAACACCTACAAATTTCTGGTTAAAACAATAAACTCAATAGGATAATACATGCAGAAAACAGAGGTTTGCATATTGACTTCTGTGTGTTTTACCGGAAGTTATTATACAGTATGAATTTAATCTGAATGTCAACAACTGTGAGAAAGTTTTATATATTTTCCAAATGATAGTTTTCAGATTTGCATGACACAAAGACTCCGTTGATGCATTCCCAGCATCACACATACTTCTGAAGTATTTAAAGTTACACAGGATTATATATATAAACCTGTTTCAGAGGCATGCATGACCGAATAAAAATTTACTCCTTTATATATTTATGTATATATATATATATACATATATTTACATAGCTGTATATATATATATATAAAAATACAGATTTACATAGTTATATTTTCCTCCTCACGTTTTGCAGCCGCGTACACAGGAAAAGAACAGTTTACAGGGTTTAAAATGTATATTAGGCATCCCAAATGGAGGTTGGGGACCTCGCCTCTCCCATAGGGAGGGCACGGGCTGTGAGGAGGCCGTGCCCTCTCCACAGGCCGCGGCCTGTGGAGGGCGTGAGCCTCCCCACAGCGCCGTCCCTTCCCTTGGGACGGGGCTGGGGATTAATCCCCCACACAATATCTAGTGCCAGAAACATGAATTCGCCCAGCTAAGACATGAGTATGGATTCATTCAAAGAATTCCAAAATAAAAACAGGAAGAGATATATACAAGGGATATATATATATATATATGCACATAAATACAAATTCTTGTATATATATATTTATATATATATAATTTCATATGTTATCTTTTCTCTCACAATTTTTTGTACAAAAGAATAGCAAATGAGGGTAGTTTCATGAAATACAGATTGCAAAAGAATATAACCCTACTCTGGAAGAAAGAAATTGGGCATTTTCTCAACAATGTAAACAAATGAAGAGAAGGTTTTTCCCCAGATTTAAAAATACAACTTGAAGACATTTTCTCAGGCATTTGTATTCATTTTCTTAAAATCTTGCATACAAATTCTCCAATTTTATACTAAAATTCAAACTGGTTAAAAAGAGAAGAATGGAAAAGCCTGGCAAATTACTCCAGCTGTAGATGTCCAGAATTTCTTCAGTTTGCTTCTCCTGAGCGGGTTCTTTTCTAAATAAGCTTATATTTTATATTTTCCTTTTCTCCTGTCTTCTCTCCACCTTAAATCCTTATCCCGTCTACCGAGAGTCATGCAAACCCTTCCAAATTGACAGATGGAAATACTTCTTGGCAGACATTTACATGCAAAAATAAAAGAGATACCCACTTGCCGAGAATATTGTTTGTTTTTAGAAGAATTTCCAAAACCCATTTTTTTCGGGAATGTCTTTTTTTTTTCTATTTAATATTAATTTCCTCTCTCCTAATCTTGGAATTAGAAATTAAGACAATTGCAATTAAAATATTTCAATTTTATTTCAATTTCATAAATAAATAAAATATAATAAAAGATTTTCTATTATTTGCACAAAAAGTTGGATAGGTAATTCAAAAATACTTACTCCATAAACACATATTCCATTTGGCTTGTTAATTAAGATAGATTTAAAAATCATAAACCTTTTAAAACTACAATTAATAATTAATTTATTTTTATGTTATTATTTTATTATTTATTTATTCAAACCATTTATTACTTATTTTGTAAGTAACTCAAAACAATCAAATTAAAACAGACATTGCCTAAATGCAACTATATGATTTTTAGGTGCTGTGTGTGTGACCGAGAGTTCTTCCTCTTTTACCCTATTGGGAAGCTAGCCTCCTTTCCTCAATCACACTCTTGGTCTTCGACCACCTGCAACTCAGGTGCATTCAGGCATGCAACAACGAAATTGTATTAGTAATTGATATAGAGATATAAATCAAAGCAATAATTAAATCAATACTTCTATTTTGTTCTATCTTGCATATTTTCAAAATAAAATGCGTTCACAATTTCAAAAGTAAATATTTTTCACATTTCCACACACCAAAGCATTGTATTATATCATATTACTCTAACACACACCATCATTCATAAAATAAATCCACACAAAGCCATGGACAAAACAGCATCAAAGTCTAAGACGTGACATCCTTCCCCACTTGGAAGAGATATCGTCTCGATGTCTAAAAGTAAGTTACACAACAAAATTGAGATACCAGTATATCATAAGTCTCTTCATGAAAGAAAATAAGAGTATGCTAAGATCTCAAATGAGGAAAGACTCTATCTATATCCTCAGCATTCTCCGAGGTGGCATTATCCATCGAATACTGGTCCCACTGGACCCTGTACTGCATAATGTCCCTGTTCTGCAACTTAACGTTGCGCTCTTCCAGAATCCTGACGGGTTCCACCTGAATCACCCCTGGGTCCTGAACCTGCAATGCACGCCAATCAAGGATGTGAGCAATATCTGGATGGTAGGGCTTAAGTACTGAGACATGAAATACATTATGTATCCGGGATAGAGCTGGTGGCAGAGCAAGCCTATAAGCAACTAGATTCACCACCTCCAAAACATCAAAGGGCCCAACAAACCTAGGGGCCAACTTAGAGTTCTTGCCGAAAGAGATTGAACTCTTATGCGGCTGAACCCTCAAAAAGACCTTATCTCCTACAGAGAACTGCCTGAAGCTTCGGTTCTTGTCTGCTAGACTTTTCTGTCTATCCGCAGCTTGTTTCAATTTTTCCTTAATGATCTTCATTTGGTCTTCCATTTCTCTGAGCATCTCAGGGCCAATCACAACTCTGTCTTCCACCCTGTCACAACTAATGGGTGTCCGACATTTACGTCCATAAAGAGCTTCAAAAGGTGCCATACCCAAAGAAGCATGGTAGGAGTTGTTGTAAGCGAACTCCACCAAAGGCAAATACTCCTCCCACTTATGTTGCTGCTCCATACAATACATGCGGAGAAGATCTTCTACTACCTGATTCACCCTCTCTGTCTGACCATCGGTCTGAGGATGATATGCGGAACTGAAATTCAATTTAGTTCCTAGGGAAGAGTTCAATGTGATCCAAAACCTGGAAGTCATCCGAGTGTCTCGATCTGAAATGATCGTTTCTGGCACTCCATGCAAACGGAAGATTTCTTGAACAAATTTTCTTGCTAAAACCATTGAACCGTCCTTGAGGTTTCCAGGAATGAAATGAGCAACCTTCGTCAACTTATCCACCACAACCAAGATGGTATCATGTCGGTTCCTAGACATTGGCAACCCCTGAATAAAATCCATAGTGATAACCTGCCATTTATACTCTGGCACCCTATGAGGATATAAGAGCCCTGCCGGATGCACATGCTCAGCCTTGACTCGCTGGCATTCCAAGCATCGAGCCACATATGAAGTAATATCCCTTTTAAGCCTTGGCCAGAAGTACAGTGGCCTAAGTCCTTCCATCATTTTTGTAATACCAGGATGTCCTGAGTATGGTGCACTGTGGAACTCCTCAAGCACCAACTCTCTCAAGTTTGCAGAACTAGGAATGTACATCCGCCCCTGGAATCTCAAGAGCCCATCCGATTCAAATACATAGCCATCATATCGACGATCCGAGGAATTCACCCCTAGGGCTTGTTTCACCCTTTCATAATGTTCATCCCCAGGTAAGGATTGAACTACCTGCTGCCTGAAATCTGATTTTATAGTAACCATGGCTGCAAGGTGCCTCCTTCTACTCAAGGCATCAGCCACCCTGTTTTCCTTACCCTTAATATATTCAATACCAAAGTCATATTCACTCAAGAATTCCAGCCATCGCCTCTGTCGGGCATTAAGATTGGGTTGAGTGAAGATATATCTCAATCCTGCATGATCTGTCTTTAGTTCAAAAGGCTTTCCCAAGAGATAATGTCTCCACATCTGCAGAGCATGGACTATGGCTGCCAACTCCAAGTCATGTGGTGCATAATTTAATTCATGTTGCTTTAACTTTCTCGATTCATATGCCACCACTTGCTCTTCTTGCATAAGAACTGCTCCTACCCCTTCCCCTGATGCATCAGTAGTAACTATGAAATGGCCATTCGGATCGGGCACAACCAGGATGGGTGCAGTAGTGAGTTTCTCCTTAAGCAACTGAAAAGCTCTCTCACACCTATCACTCCATTCAAATTTCTTTTCTTTCTTTTGTAGTGCAGTGATGGGTGCTGCAATTGTAGAGAACCCCTGAACGAATCTCCTATAATAACCTGCAAGACCCATGAAACTTTGAACTTCAGAGACATTCTGCGGCGCTGGCCAATCCATAATTGCCTTAATCTTTTCTGGGTCCACCGCTACCCCTTCTGCTGAAATAACGTGTCCCAAATAGCGCACCTCAAATTGGAAGAAAGTGCATTTAGACATCTTTCCATACAACTTATGTTCCCTCAATCGCTGCAACACAATTCTCAAATGCTTCTCATGTTCTTCCTCTGACTTAGAATAGATCAAGATATCGTCAAGAAAGATTAGGACAAAGTTATCTAAACAATCTCGGAAGACACTATTCATCAGGTTCATGAAAGCTGCAGGGGCATTACTTAGCCCAAATGGTAGCACCGTAAACTCGTAGTGCCCATACCTTGTTCTGAAGGCAGTTTTGTGAATATCTTCTTCCTTCAATCTCAACTAGTGGTATCCCGATCTTAAATCAATTTTCGAGAATACCTTGGCGTCTTTCAGCTGGTCGAACAAGTCATCAATGCGTGGGAGCATGTATTTGTTCTTGATAGTGACCTTGTTAAGCATCCTATAGTCAATGCATAACCTCAAGGTCCCATCTTTATTTTTCACAAAAATAACTGGAGCTCCCCAAGGCGACACGCTTGGTCTAATAAATCCCTGCTTCAACAATTCTTCCAGTTGGGCCTTAAGCTCAAATAATTCTGTCGTGCTCATCCTGTAAGGAGCTTTAGACTGAGGTTCTGCTCCTGGTAATAAATCAATAGAAAAATCAAACACACGCCTAGGCAGTAGCTCAGTTAGCTCTACAGGAAAAACATCCTCAAATTCTTTCAGAATGGAATGATCATTAATTGAGGATTCTTTCTCATCAAGGTCCTTGACCTTTATTGCAAAGATAGAGCATCCCTTTCGACTTGCCTTTTTCAACTGCATGGCGGAGACTTGCCTAAGCTCCAAGGGCTTTTTAACGCCACAAAGCTCCACATGATTTCCCCTATCATCAAGACACTTTATTAACTTCTCTTCACAATCAACAAGGGCCTTATGTTCAGAGAGCCAATTTATTCCTAAAATTACATCGTAAGACCCCAACGGTGCAACATACAAATTCACTTGCGTTTGAAGGTTAGGGAGTTCAAGTTTACTGAAATACATGCATTGCTCTACCTTCCTCTCTACCCGGTTTCCATACTGAACTTTCCATGATTTTGCCATATAACTCGGTCTAACTGATAACTTAGTCAGAACATGAGGATCTACAAAACTATCAGTAGCACCAGTATCAATCAAAACAGAAACAGGGCATCCAAACAATTTACCCGATAGCTGGATAGGAGTGGCCTGATAATCTGCTTGGCGATTGTCAACCGCTGCATGAATATGATGTTGATTCTTGTTATTCTGTTTGTTACTCCTCTGAGGGCACACACTGGCGTAATGCTCGCCTCCACAAGTATAACAACCTCCACAGGGTGCTTTGGGCTTGTCAGAAAAATCTCTCCTGTTATTATCATTCCTTTTATTGAAATTGCCCCTCTTGTTGTTATTGTTCCTGTTTCCATCATTGCAGTCCTGAGGACTACCATCCCTCTTCAGATTTCTAATTTGCCTGTTATCATTCCCTTGATTGTCCTGTTTGCTCTGACCACCCTGATTGTTGTTACCTTGACGATTTCCCTGAAACTTCTTTTTGCCATACTTGGTTTCCCTGCTCTTCTTATAGTTAGCAGCTTGTTGCAGCTTGTGCTCCTGTTTAACTGCCAAATCAAAAACTTCATCCATGGTGGCCGGATTATGCAGGTCTATTTCATTTCCAATTTGAGGTCTAAGCCCCAAAATAAATTTCCAAACTCGAAACCTCTCATCATGCTAGTACTGGGGTGCGTACTTGAGCAAGTGAAAGAATTTCTCCCAATACTGAGTCACTGTCATGCCACCTTGTATGAGTACCTGGAATTCTGTCATTTTCTTATCAAAGTAAGATTGTGGTAACCACCTCTTCCTAAATAACTGTAGAAACTTATCCCAAGTTACCTTCCCATGCATAAACTGCTTATCCGCCCTTTCATTTTCCCACCAAGTAGCAGCCTCACCGGTGAGCTGATAAGAACCCCAATCAGCCTTTGTTTCATCAGATAGATTGCGTAGGGCAAAATACTTCTCCATCTCTATAACCCAAGCTTCTGCTCCATCTCCAAGGGTTTTCCCATCAAATTTCGGAGGAGCGACCTTCTTTAGGTCTTTTCCCAACTCCTCAGCCACCCTATTTAGATTTCCTTCATTTCCAGGTGGTTCAACATTTGTTTCTCCATCGGTTTCATTTGTGTTTAACCCTTGACGACCAACTCGCCTCTCCTGTTCTAGTTCCTCAATTCTAGCCCCCTGACTTCGCAGCAAGGCCAAAATTTGGTCCAATTTATCATTGCGATCTCCACGAGATTCTCCAGTCCGCCGGTACACTCTATTCTCCATTTAAGGTTACCCTGGTTAAAGCACAACGTCATACGTAGTTAGGCATAGGTCCTAGAGTTGAACCTTGCCGCTCTGATACCAAAATGTAATGCTCGGGAGATAAGCAAAAGCATTTTAAATTGTTCAATCCGTTTCAAAAGTTTACTTTAAAAATTATGCCATTAATAAGAGTTTTCAAAGTAAACTCAATGTAAAAGAATTAAAACAAATTGCATTTCCTGTATATAAAATATAACATTTGCATTTCATCATGATTATGTACATGGCCAAGTATATCAATGCATTTTCACATATATTCACCCATACTCAAAAGAGATCAATAAACCAATAAATATTCACATTTGTGTGAGACCAATAACTTCAATAAATACATTTGTATCAATGCTACATCAAAATCTTAATAACACATCTATTTCAATGTTGCAGTAACAAATGCCAAATACAATTACATTTACAATGGGCTTCACAAGCCATTCCAGTAGGATACTCAAGTACATAAATAGTAAAATAAAAATTTTGATCCTCCAACCGTCGTGACACCATCGGTCTTCTTGGGAGCTGGGGCCAAGAGTGTGATTAAGGCGCCTTTTCGGCCCAACCACGAAGTACATGACTTCCCCGGGTTCCTTCCTAACTCGAAGAAATCCCCGACCCTGCATAAGGAGCCTAGCAACCTGACACAGTAAAATAGGAGGGAACTCTCGATGCAAGCCTGGCGCCTATATGCATTTCTAACATGAGAAAACATATTTCTTGCAACATGAGGTGGCAGAGACCAAAATACATATATTACTAGGCTTTTAAAACAAATACATCTATTTCAATGGTACAAGTGCTTGGCCAAGCATAAATAAAAACAAGTGGTAGTTTC